>CAKAJE020001296.1:0-33530 GCA_916610135.2 Macropis europaea | reverse complement strand
ATTTTGGTTAATATAAGAATTCAGTGAAATTCTATCACATTTGTTTAATTTACGTCGCTCCTATTTCAGATAGCGTATTGGGCAAAGCGGCATCTCAAAGCGTATGAAATGGCGAATAAAATGCACTATTAAAGTTCTAGGGTAGGGCAAACAGAGACCCGATTAGATCATTTTATATTATGGTTAATTTAAGAATTGAGCGAAATTCTATCACATTTGTTCAACTTACGTCGCTCCTAATTTAGATAGCGTACTGGGCTAGGCGGCATCTTAAAGCGCGTGGAATGGCGAGTAAAATGCACTGCTAAACTTCTATGATAGGGCAATCAGAGACCCGATTAGATCATTTTATATTTTGTTTAATATAAGATTTCAGGGAAATTCTATCACATTTGTTTAATTTACGTCGCTCCTATTTCAGATAGCGTATTGGGCGAAGCGGCATCTCAAAGCGCATGAAATGGCGACTAAAATGCACTATTAAACTTCTAGGGTAGGGCAAGCAGAGACCCGATTAGATCATTTTATATTATGGTTAATTTAAGAATTCAGCAAAATTCTATCACATTCGTTCAATTTAGGTCGCTCCTATTTCAGAAAGCGTACTGGGAGAGGCGGCATCTTAAAGCGCGTGGAATGCCGAGTAAAATCCACTATTAAACTTCAAGGCTACGGCGAACAGAGACCAGATTAGATCATTTTACATTCTGGTTAATAAAATAATTCAGCGAAATTCTATCACATTTGTTCAACTTTCGTCGCTCATATTTCAGATCGCGTATTGGGCTAAGCGGCATCTCAAAGCGCATGAAATGGCGAGTAAAATGCACTATTAAACTTCTAGGGTAGGGCATACAGTGACCCGATTAGATCATTTTATATTATAGTTAATTTAAGAATTCGGCGAAATTCTATCACATGTGTTCAATTTACGTCGCTCCTATTTCAGATAGCGTATTGGGCTAAGCGGCATCTCAAAGCGCATGAAATGGCGAGTAAAATGCACTATCAAACTTCTAGGATAAGGCAAACAGAGACCCGATTAGATCATTTTATATTACGGTTAATATAAGAATGCAGCGTAATTCTATCACATTTGTTCAACTTACGTCGCTCCTATTTCAGGTAGCGTATTGGGCTAGGCGGCATCTCAAAGCGCAAGAAATGACGAGTGAAATGCACTATTAAACTTCTAGGGTAGGGCAATCAGTGACCCGATTAGATCATTTTATATTATAGTTAATTTAAGAATTCAGCGAAATTCTATCACATTTGTTCCATTTACGTCGCTCCTATTTCAGATAGCGTATTGGGCTAAGCGGCATCTCTAAGCGCATGAAATGATGAGTAAAATGCAATACTAAACTTCTAGGATAAGGCAAACAGAGACCCGATTAGATCATTTTATATTACGGTTAATATAAGAATTCAGCGAAATTCTATCACATTTGTTCAACTTACGTCGCTCCTAATTTAGATAGCGTACTGGGCTAGGCGGCATCTTAAAGCGCGTGGAATGGCGAGTAAAATGCACTGCTAAACTTCTATGATAGGGCAATCAGAGACCCGATTAGATCATTTTATATATTGTTTAATATAAGGTTTCAGGGAAATTCTATCACATTTGTTCAATTTACGTAGCTCCTATTTCAGATAGCGTATTGGGCTAAGCGGCATCTCAAAGCGCATGAAATGGCGAGTAAAATGCACTATTAGATTTCTATGGTAGGGCGTACAGAGACCCGATTAGATCATTTTATATTATGGTTAATTTAAGAATTCAGCAAAATTCTATCACATTTGTTCAATTTACGTCGCTCCTATTTCAGATAGCGTATTGGGATAAGCGGCATCTCAAAGCGCATGAAATGGCGAGTAAAATGCACGATTAAACTACTAGGGTAGGGCAAACAGAGACCCGATTAGATCATTTTATATTATGGTTAATTTAAGAATTCAGCAAAATTCTATCACATTTGTTCAATTTACGTCGTTCCTATTTCAGATAGCGTATTGGGCTAAGCGGCATCTCAAAGCGCATGAAATGGCGAGTAAAATGCACTATCAAACTTCTAGGATAAGGCAAACAGAGACCGGATTAGATCATTTTATATTACGGTTAATATAAGAATTCAGCGTAATTGTATCACATTTGTTCAACTTACGTCGCTCCTATTTCAGGTAGCGTACTGGGCTAGGCGGCATCTTAAAGCGCGTGGAATGGCGAGTAAAATGCACTGCTAAACTTCTATGATAGGGCAATCAGAGACCCGATTAGATCATTTTATATTTTGTTTAATATAAGATTTCAGGGAAATTCTATCACATTTGTTCAATTTACGTCGCTCCTATTTCAGATAGCGCATTGGGCTAAGCGGCATCTCAAAGCGCATGAAATGGCGAGTAAAATGCACAATTAAACTTCTAGGGTAGGGCAAACAGAGACCCGATTAGATCATTTTATATTATGGTTAATTTAAGAATTCAGCAAAATTCTATCACATTTGTTCAATTTACGTCGCTCCTATTTCAGATAGCGTATTGGGCTAAGCGGCATCTCAAAGCGCATGAAATGGCGAGTAAAGTGCAATACTAAACTTCTAGGATACGGCAAACAGAGACCCGATTAGATCATTTTATATTTTGGTTAATATAAGAATTCAGCGAAATTCTATCACATTTGTTCAATTTACGTCGCTCATATTTCAGATAGCGTGTTGGGCTAAGCGGCATCTCGAAGCGCATGAAATGGCGAGCAAAATGCACTATTAAACTTCTAGGGTAGGGCAATCAGTGACCCGATTAGATCATTTTATATTATAGTTAATATAAGAATTCAGCGTAATTCTATCACATTTGTTCAATTTACGTCGCTGCTATTCCAGATAGCTTATTGTGCTTAGCGGCATCTCAAAGCGCATGAAATGACGAGTGAAATGCACTATTAAACTTCTATGATAGGGCAATCAGAGACCCGATTAGATCATTTTATATTTTGGTTAATATAAGAATTCAGCGAAATTCTATCACATTTGTTCAATTTACGTCGCTCCTATTTCAGGTAGCGTACTGGGCTAGGCGGCATCTTAAAGCGCGTGGAATGGCGAGTAAAATGCACTACTAAACTTCTATGATAGGGCAATCAGAGACCCGATTAGATCATTTTATATTTTGGTTAATATAAGAATTCAGCGAAATTCTATCACATTTGTTCAATTTACGTCGCTCATATTTCAGATAGCGAACTGGGCTATGCGGCATCTTAAAGCGCGCGGAATGGCGAGTAAAATGCACTATTAAACTTCTATGCTAGGGCAATCAGAGACCCGATTAGATCATTTTATATTATGGTTAATTTAAGAATTCAGCAAAATTCTATCACATTCGTTCAATTTAGGTCGCTCCTATTTCAGAAAGCGTACTGGGAGCGGCGGCATCTTAAAGCGCGTGGAATGCCGAGTAAAATCCACTATTAAACTTCAAGGCTAGGGCGAACAGAGACCAGATTAGATCATTTTACATTCTGGTTAATAAAATAATTCAGCGAAATTCTATCACATTTGTTCAATTTACGTCGCTCATATTTCAGATAGCGTATTGGGCTAAGCGGCATCTCGAAGCGCATGAAATGGCGAGCAAAATGCACTATTAAACTTCTAGGGTAGGGCAATCAGTGACCCGATTAGATCATTTTATATTATAGTTAATTTAAGAATTCAGCGAAATTCTATCACATTTGTTCAATTTACGTCGCTCCTATTTCAGATACCGTATTGGGCTAAGCGGCATCTCAAGGCGCATGAAATGGCGAATAAAATGCGCTATTAGACTTCTAGGCTAGGGCGAACAGAGACCCAATTAGATCATTGCACATTATGGTTCTTAAAAGAATTCAGCGAAATTCTATCAGATTTGTTCAACGTACGTCGCTCCTATTTCAGATAGCGTATTGGGATAAGCGGCATCGAAAAGCGCATGAAATGGCGAGTAAAATGCACTATTAAACATCTAGGATAAGGCAAACAGAGACCCGATTAGATCATTTTATATTACGGTTAATATAAGAATGCGGCGAAATTCTTTCACATTTGTTCAATTTACGTTGCTGCTATTCCAGATAGCTTATTGTACTTAGCGGCATCTCAAAGCGCATGAAATGACGAGTGAAATGCACTATTAAACTTCTTGGGTAGGGCAAACAGAGACCCGATTAGATCATTTTATATTATGGTTAATTTAAGATGTCAGCTAAATTTTATCACATCTGTTCAATTTACGTCGCTCCTATTTCCGATAGCGTACTGGGCTAGGCGGCATCTTAAAGCGCGTGGAATGGCGAGTAAAATGCACTGCTAAACTTCTATGATAGGGCAATCAGAGACCCGATTAGATCATTTTATATTTTGTTTAATATAAGATTCCAGGGAAATTCTATCACATTTGTTCAATTTACGTAGCTCCTATTTCAGATAGCGTATTGGGCTAAGCGGCATCTCAAAGCGCATGAAATGGCGAGTAAAATGCACTATTAGATTTCTATGGTAGGTCGTACAGAGACCCGATTAGATCATTTTATATTTTGGTTAATATAAGAATTCAGCGAAATTCTATCACATTTGTTCAATTTACGTCGCTCATATTTCAGATAGCGAACTGGGCTATGCGGCATCTTAAAGCGCGCGGAATGGCGAGTAAAATGCACTATTAAACTTCTATGCTACGGCAATCAGAGACCCGATTAGATCATTTCATATTTTGGTTAATATAAGAATTCAGTGAAATTCTATCACATTTGTTTAATTTACGTCGCTCCTATTTCAGATAGCGTATTGGGCAAAGCGGCATCTCAAAGCGTATGAAATGGCGAATAAAATGCACTATTAAAGTTCTAGGGTAGGGCAAACAGAGACCCGATTAGATCATTTTATATTATGGTTAATTTAAGAATTGAGCGAAATTCTATCACATTTGTTCAACTTACGTCGCTCCTAATTTAGATAGCGTACTGGGCTAGGCGGCATCTTAAAGCGCGTGGAATGGCGAGTAAAATGCACTGCTAAACTTCTATGATAGGGCAATCAGAGACCCGATTAGATCATTTTATATTTTGTTTAATATAAGATTTCAGGGAAATTCTATCACATTTGTTTAATTTACGTCGCTCCTATTTCAGATAGCGTATTGGGCGAAGCGGCATCTCAAAGCGCATGAAATGGCGACTAAAATGCACTATTAAACTTCTAGGGTAGGGCAAGCAGAGACCCGATTAGATCATTTTATATTATGGTTAATTTAAGAATTCAGCAAAATTCTATCACATTCGTTCAATTTAGGTCGCTCCTATTTCAGAAAGCGTACTGGGAGAGGCGGCATCTTAAAGCGCGTGGAATGCCGAGTAAAATCCACTATTAAACTTCAAGGCTACGGCGAACAGAGACCAGATTAGATCATTTTACATTCTGGTTAATAAAATAATTCAGCGAAATTCTATCACATTTGTTCAACTTTCGTCGCTCATATTTCAGATCGCGTATTGGGCTACGCGGCATCTCAAAGCGCATGAAATGGCGAGTAAAATGCACTATTAAACTTCTAGGGTAGGGCAATCAGTGACCCGATTAGATCATTTTATATTATAGTTAATTTAAGAATTCGGCGCAATTCTATCACATTTGTTCAATTTACGTCGCTCCTATTTCGGATAGCGTACTGGGAGAGGCGGCATCCTAAAGCGCGTGGTGTGGCGAGTAAAATGCACTATTAATCTTCTATGGTAGGGCAATCAGAGACCCGATTAGATCATTTTATATTTTGGTTAATATAAGAATTCAGCGAAATTCTATCACATTTGTTCAATTTACGTCGCTCCTATTTCAGGTAGCGTACTGGGCTAGGCGGCATCTTAAAGCGCGTGGAATGGCGAGTAAAATGCACTACTAAACTTCTATGATAGGGCAATCAGAGACCCGATTAGATCATTTTATATTTTGGTTAATATAAGAATTCAGCGAAATTCTATCACATTTGTTCAATTTACGTCGCTCATATTTCAGATAGCGAACTGGGCTATGCGGCATCTTAAAGCGCGCGGAATGGCGAGTAAAATGCACTATTAAACTTCTATGCTAGGGCAATCAGAGACCCGATTAGATCATTTCATATTTTGGTTAATATAAGAATTCAGTGAAATTCTATCACATTTGTTTAATTTACGTCGCTCCTATTTCAGATAGCGTATTGGGCAAAGCGGCATCTCAAAGCGTATGAAATGGCGAATAAAATGCACTATTAAAGTTCTAGGGTAGGGCAAACAGAGACCCGATTAGATCATTTTATATTATGGTTAATTTAAGAATTGAGCGAAATTCTATCACATTTGTTCAACTTACGTCGCTCCTAATTTAGATAGCGTACTGGGCTAGGCGGCATCTTAAAGCGCGTGGAATGGCGAGTAAAATGCACTGCTAAACTTCTATGATAGGGCAATCAGAGACCCGATTAGATCATTTTATATTTTGTTTAATATAAGATTTCAGGGAAATTCTATCACATTTGTTTAATTTACGTCGCTCCTATTTCAGATAGCGTATTGGGTGAAGCGGCATCTCAAAGCGCATGAAATGGCGACTCAAATGCACTATTAAACTTCTAGGGTAGGGCAAGCAGAGACCCGATTAGATCATTTTATATTATGGTTAATTTAAGAATTCAGCAAAATTCTATCACATTCGTTCAATTTAGGTCGCTCCTATTTCAGAAAGCGTACTGGGAGCGGCGGCATCTTAAAGCGCGTGGAATGCCGAGTAAAATCCACTATTAAACTTCAAGGCTAGGGCGAACAGAGACCAGATTAGATCATTTTACATTCTGGTTAATAAAATAATTCAGCGAAATTCTATCACATTTGTTCAACTTTCGTCGCTCATATTTCAGATCGCGTATTGGGCTAAGCGGCATCTCAAAGCGCATGAAATGGCGAGTAAAATGCACTATTAAACTTCTAGGGTAGGGCAATCAGTGACCCGATTAGATCATTTTATATTATAGTTAATTTAAGAATTCGGCGAAATTCTATCACATTTGTTCAATTTACGTCGCTCCTATTTCAGATAGCGCATTGGGCTAAGCGGCATCTCAAAGCGCATGAAATGGCGAGTAAAATGCACTATTAAACTTCTAGGGTAGGGCAAACAGAGACCCGATTAGATCATTTTATATTATGGTTAATTTAAGAATTCAGCAAAATTCTATCACATTTGTTCAATTTACGTCGCTCCTATTTCAGATAGCGTATTGGGCTAAGCGGCATCTCAAAGCGCATGAAATGGCGAGTAAAGTGCAATACTAAACTTCTAGGATACGGCAAACAGAGACCCGATTAGATCATTTTATATTTTGGTTAATATAAGAATTCAGCGAAATTCTATCACATTTGTTCAATTTACGTCGCTCATATTTCAGATAGCGTGTTGGGCTAAGCGGCATCTCGAAGCGCATGAAATGGCGAGCAAAATGCACTATTAAACTTCTAGGGTAGGGCAATCAGTGACCCGATTAGATCATTTTATATTATAGTTAATTTAAGAATTCGGCGAAATTCTATCACATTTGTTCAATTTACGTCGCTCCTATTTCAGATAGCGCATTGGGCTAAGCGGCATCTCAAAGCGCATGAAATGGCGAGTAAAATGCACTATTAAACTTCTAGGGTAGGGCAAACAGAGACCCGATTAGATCATTTTATATTATGGTTAATTTAAGAATTCCGGGAAATTCTATCACATTTGTTCAATTTACGTCGCTCCTATTCCAGATAGCGTATTGGGCTATGCGGCACCTTAAAGCACATGAAATGGCGAGTAAAATGCACTATTAAACTTCTATGATAGGGCAAACAGAGACCCGATTATATCATTTTACATTACGGTTAATATAAGAATTCAGCGTAATTCTATCACATTTGTTCAACTTACGTCGCTCCTATTTCAGGTAGCGTACTGGGCTAGGCGGCAACTTAAAGCGCGTGGAATGGCGAGTAAAATGCACTGCTAAACTTCTATGATAGGGCAATCAGAGACCCGATTAGATCATTTTATATTTTGTTTAATATAAGATTTCAGGGAAATTCTATCACATTTGTTTAATTTACGTCGCTCCTATTTCAGATAGCGTATTGGGCGAAGCGGCATCTCAAAGCGCATGAAATGGCGACTCAAATGCACTATTAAACTTCTAGGGTAGGGCAAGCAGAGACCCGATTAGATCATTTTATATTATGGTTAATTTAAGAATTCAGCAAAATTCTATCACATTCGTTCAATTTAGGTCGCTCCTATTTCAGAAAGCGTACTGGGAGCGGCGGCATCTTAAAGCGCGTGGAATGCCGAGTAAAATCCACTATTAAACTTCAAGGCTAGGGCGAACAGAGACCAGATTAGATCATTTTACATTCTGGTTAATAAAATAATTCAGCGAAATTCTATCACATTTGTTCAACTTTCGTCGCTCATATTTCAGATCGCGTATTGGGCTAAGCGGCATCTCAAAGCGCATGAAATGGCGAGTAAAATGCACTATTAAACTTCTAGGGTAGGGCAATCAGTGACCCGATTAGATCATTTTATATTATAGTTAATTTAAGAATTCGGCGAAATTCTATCACATTTGTTCAATTTACGTCGCTCCTATTTCGGATAGCGTACTGGGAGAGGCGGCATCCTAAAGCGCGTGGTGTGGCGAGTAAAATGCACTATTAATCTTCTATGATAGGGCAATCAGAGACCCGATTAGATCATTTTATATTTTGGTTAATATAAGAATTCAGCGAAATTCTATCACATTTGTTCAATTTACGTCGCTCCTATTTCAGATAGCGTATTGGGCTAAGCGGCATCTCAAAGCGCATGAAATGGCGAGTAAAGTGCAATACTAAACTTCTAGGATACGGCAAACAGAGACCCGATTAGATCATTTTATATTTTGGTTAATATAAGAATTCAGCGAAATTCTATCACATTTGTTCAATTTACGTCGCTCATATTTCAGATAGCGTGTTGGGCTAAGCGGCATCTCGAAGCGCATGAAATGGCGAGCAAAATGCACTATTAAACTTCTAGGGTAGGGCAATCAGTGACCCGATTAGATCATTTTATATTATAGTTAATTTAAGAATTCAGGGAAATTCTATCACATTTGTTCAATTTACGTCGCTCCTATCTCAGATAGCGTATTGGGCTAAGCGGCATCTCAAGGCGCATGAAATGGCGAATAAAATGCGCTATTAGACTTCTAGGCTAGGGCGAACAGAGACCCAATTAGATCATTTCACATTATGGTTCTTAAAAGAATTCAGCGAAATTCTATCAGATTTGTTCAACGTACGTCGCTCCTATTTCAGATAGCGTATTGGGATAAGCGGCATCGAAAAGCGCATGAAATGGCGAGTAAAATGCACAATTAAACTACTAGGGTAGGGCAAACAGAGACCCGATTAGATCATTTTATATTGTGGTTAATTTAAGAATTCAGCAAAATTCTATCACATTTGTTCAATTTACGTCGCTCCTATTTCAGATAGCGTATTGGGCTAAGCTGCATCTGAAAGCGCCTGAAATGGCCAGTAAAATGCACTATCAAACTTCCAGGATATGGCAAACAGAGACCCGATTAGATCATTTTATATTACGGTTAATATAAGAATTCAGCGTAATTCTATCACATTTGTTCAACTTACGTCGCTCCTATTTCAGGTAGCGTACTGGGCTAGGCGGCATCTTAAAGCGCGTGGAATGGCGAGTAAAATGCACTATTAAACATCTAGGATAAGGCAAACAGAGACCCGATTAGATCATTTTATATTACGGTTAATATAAGAATGCGGCGAAATTCTTTCACATTTGTTCAATTTACGTCGCTGCTATTCCAGATAGCTTATTGTGCTTAGCGGCATCTCAAAGCGCATGAAATGACGAGTGAAATGCACTATTAAACTTCTTGGGTAGGGCAAACAGAGACCCGATTAGATCATTTTATATTATGGTTAATTTAAGATGTCAGCTAAATTTTATCACATCTGTTCAATTTACGTCGCTCCTATTTCCGATAGCGTACTGGGCTAGGCGGCATCTTAAAGCGCGTGGAATGGCGAGTAAAATGCACTACTAAACTTCTATGATAGGGCAATCAGAGACCCGATTAGATCATTTTATATTTTGTTTAATATAAGATTTCAGGGAAATTCTATCGCATTTGTTCAATTTACGTCGCTCCTATTTCACATAGCGTATTGGGCTAAGCGGCATCTCAAAGCGCATGAAATGGAGAATAAAATGCGCTATTTAACTTCTAGGCTAGGGAGAACAGAGACCCGATTAGATCATTTTACATTATGGTTCATAAAAGAATTCAGCGCAATTCTATCACATTTTTTCAACTTACGTCGCTCCTATTTCAGATAGCGTATTGGACTAAGCGGCAGTTCAAAGCGCATGAAATGGCGAGTAAAATGCAATATTAAGCTTCTAGGGAACGGCAAACAGACACCCGATTAGATCATTTTATATTATGGTTAATTTAAGAATTCAGCAAAATTCTATCACATTTGTTCAATTTACGTCGCTCCTATTTCAGATACCGTACTGGGCTCGGCGGCATCTTAAAGCGCGTGGAATGGCGAGTGAAATGCACTATTAGACTTCTATGGTAGGGCGAACAGTGACCCGATTAGATCATTTTATATTATGGTTAATTTAAGAATTCAGCAAAATTCTATCACATTTGTTCAATTTACGTCGCTCCTATTTCAGATAGCGTATTGGGCTAAGCGGCATCTCAAAGCGCATGAAATGGCGAGTAAAATGCACAATGAAACATCTATGGTAGGGAAACCAGAGACCCGATTAGATCATTTTATATTAAGGTTACTTTAAGAATTCAGCGAAATCCTATCACATTTGTTCAATTTACGTCGCTCCTATTTCAAATAGCTCATTGGGCGAAGCGGCGTCTCAAAGCGCATGAAATGACGAGTGAAATGCACTATTATACTTCTAGGGTAGGGCGAACAGAGACCCGAAGAGATCATTTTACATTAAGGTGAATATAAGAATGCAGCGTAATTCTGTCACATCTGTTCAACTTACGTCGCTCCTATTTCAGATAGCGTATTGGGTTAAGCGTCATCTCAAAGCGCATGAAATGGCGAGTGAAATGCACTATTAAACTTCTAGGGTAGGGCGAACAGAGACCCGATTAGATCATTTTACATTAAGGTTAATATAAGTATTCAGCGAGATTCTATCACACTTGTTCAATTTACGTCGCTTCTACTTCAGACAGCGTACTGGGCTAGGCGGCATCTTAAAGCGCGTGGAATGGCGAGTAAAATGAACTATTAACCTTCTATGATAGGGCAATCAGAGACCAGATTAGATCAATTTATACTTTGGTTAATATAAGAGCTCAGCGAAATTCTATCACATTTGTTCAATTTACGTCGCTCCTATTTCAGATACCGTACTGGGCTCGGCGGCATCTTAAAGCGCGTGGAATGGCGAGTGAAATGCACTATTAGATTTCTATGGTAGGGCGTACAGAGACCCGATTAGATCATTTTATATTATGGTTAATTTAAGAATGCAGCAAAATTCTATCACATTTGTTCAATTTACGTCGCTCCTATTTCAGATAGCGTATTGGGATAAGCGGCATCTCAAAGCGCATGAAATGGCGAGTAAAATGCACAATTAAACTACTAGGGTAGGGCAAACAGAGACCCGATTAGATCATTTTATATTATGGTTAATTTAAGAATTCAGCAAAATTCTATCACATTTGTTCAATTTACGTCGTTCCTATTTCAGATAGCGTATTGGGCTAAGCGGCATCTCAAAGCGCATGAAATGGCGAGTAAAATGCACTATCAAACTTCTAGGATAAGGCAAACAGAGACCTGATTAGATCATTTTATATTACGGTTAATATAAGAATTCGGCGTAATTCTATCACATTTGATCAATTTACGTCGCTGCTATTCCAGATAGCTTATTGTGCTTAGCGGCATCTCAAAGCGCATGAAATGACGAGTGAAATGCACTATTAAACTTCTAGGGTAGGGCAAACAGAGACCCGATTAGATCATTTTATATTATGGTTAATTTAAGAATTCAGCGAAATTCTATCACATTTGTTCAATTTACGTCGCTCCTATTTCAGATAGCGTATTGGGCTAAGCGGCATCTGAAGGCGCATGAAATGGCGAGTAAAATGCACTATTAAACTTCTAGGGTAGGGCAAACAGATACCCGATTAAATCATTTTATATTATGGTTAATTTAAGATGTCAGCAAAATTTTATCACACTTGTTCAATTTACGTCGCTCCTATTTCAGATAGCGTATTGGGCTAAGCGGCATTTCAAAGCGCATGAAATGGAGAATAAAATGCACTATTAAACTTCTAGGCTAGGGAGAACAGAGACCCGATTAGATCATTTTACATTATGGTTCATAAAAGAATTCAGCGCAATTCTATCACATTCTTTCAACTTACGTCGCTCCTGTTTCAGATAGCGTATTGGGCTAAGCGGCATCTCTAAGCGCATGAAATGGCGAGTAAAATGCAATACTAAACTTCTAGGATAAGGCAAACAGAGACCCGATTAGATCATTTTATATTACGGTTAATATAAGAATTCAGCGTAATTCTATCACATTTGTTCAATTTACGTCGCTCATATTTCAGATAGCGAACTGGGCTATGCGGCATCTTAAAGCGCGCGGAA
This sequence comes from Macropis europaea, assembly GCA_916610135.2. Classification (NCBI taxonomy): domain Eukaryota; kingdom Metazoa; phylum Arthropoda; class Insecta; order Hymenoptera; family Melittidae; genus Macropis; species Macropis europaea. The sequence continues at coordinate 20,749 of CAKAJE020001296.1, read as the reverse complement.
TGGCGAGTAAAATGCACTATTAAACTTCTATGCTACGGCAATCAGAGACCCGATTAGATCATTTCATATTTTGGTTAATATAAGAATTCAGCGAAATTCTATCACATTTGTTCAATTTACGTCGCTCATATTTCAGATAGCGAACTGGGCTATGCGGCATCTTAAAGCGCGCGGAATGGCGAGTAAAATGCACTATTAAACTTCTATGCTACGGCAATCAGAGACCCGATTAGATCATTTCATATTTTGGTTAATATAAGAATTCAGTGAAATTCTATCACATTTGTTTAATTTACGTCGCTCCTATTTCAGATAGCGTATTGGGCAAAGCGGCATCTCAAAGCGTATGAAATGGCGAATAAAATGCACTATTAAATTTCTAGGGTAGGGCAAACAGAGACCCGATTAGATCATTTTATATTATGGTTAATTTAAGAATTGAGCGAAATTCTATCACATTTGTTCAACTTACGTCGCTCCTAATTTAGATAGCGTACTGGGCTAGGCGGCATCTTAAAGCGCGTGGAATGGCGAGTAAAATGCACTGCTAAACTTCTATGATAGGGCAATCAGAGACCCGATTAGATCATTTTATATTTTGTTTAATATAAGATTTCAGGGAAATTCTATCACATTTGTTTAATTTACGTCGCTCCTATTTCAGATAGCGTATTGGGCGAAGCGGCATCTCAAAGCGCATGAAATGGCGACTAAAATGCACTATTAAACTTCTAGGGTAGGGCAAGCAGAGACCCGATTAGATCATTTTATATTATGGTTAATTTAAGAATTCAGCAAAATTCTATCACATTCGTTCAATTTAGGTCGCTCCTATTTCAGAAAGCGTACTGGGAGAGGCGGCATCTTAAAGCGCGTGGAATGCCGAGTAAAAACCACTATTAAACTTCAAGGCTACGGCGAACAGAGACCAGATTAGATCATTTTACATTCTGGTTAATAAAATAATTCAGCGAAATTCTATCACATTTGTTCAACTTTCGTCGCTCCTATTTCAGATCGCGTATTGGGCTAAGCGGCATCTCAAAGCGCATGAAATGGCGAGTAAAATGCACTATTAAACTTCTAGGGTAGGGCAATCAGTGACCCGATTAGATCATTTTATATTATAGTTAATTTAAGAATTCGGCGAAATTCTATCACATTTGTTCAATTTACGTCGCTCCTATTTCGGATAGCGTACTGGGAGAGGCGGCATCCTAAAGCGCGTGGTGTGTCGAGTAAAATGCACTATTAATCTTCTATGATAGGGCAATCAGAGACCCGATTAGATCATTTTATATTTTGGTTAATATAAGAATTCAGCGAAATTCTATCACATTTGTTCAATTTACGTCGCTCCTATTTCAGGTAGCGTACTGGGCTAGGCGGCATCTTAAAGCGCGTGGAATGGCGAGTAAAATGCACTACTAAACTTCTATGATAGGGCAATCAGAGACCCGATTAGATCATTTTATATTTTGGTTAATATAAGAATTCAGCGAAATTCTATCACATTTGTTCAATTTACGTCGCTCATATTTCAGATAGCGAACTGGGCTATGCGGCATCTTAAAGCGCGCGGAATGGCGAGTAAAATGCACTATTAAACTTCTATGCTAGGGCAATCAGAGACCCGATTAGATCATTTCATATTTTGGTTAATATAAGAATTCAGTGAAATTCTATCACATTTGTTTAATTTACGTCGCTCCTATTTCAGATAGCGTATTGGGCAAAGCGGCATCTCAAAGCGTATGAAATGGCGAATAAAATGCACTATTAAAGTTCTAGGGTAGGGCAAACAGAGACCCGATTAGATCATTTTATATTATGGTTAATTTAAGAATTGAGCGAAATTCTATCACATTTGTTCAACTTACGTCGCTCCTAATTTAGATAGCGTACTGGGCTAGGCGGCATCTTAAAGCGCGTGGAATGGCGAGTAAAATGCACTGCTAAACTTCTATGATAGGGCAATCAGAGACCCGATTAGATCATTTTATATTTTGTTTAATATAAGATTTCAGGGAAATTCTATCACATTTGTTTAATTTACGTCGCTCCTATTTCAGATAGCGTATTGGGCGAAGCGGCATCTCAAAGCGCATGAAATGGCGACTCAAATGCACTATTAAACTTCTAGGGTAGGGCAAGCAGAGACCCGATTAGATCATTTTATATTATGGTTAATTTAAGAATTCAGCAAAATTCTATCACATTCGTTCAATTTAGGTCGCTCCTATTTCAGAAAGCGTACTGGGAGCGGCGGCATCTTAAAGCGCGTGGAATGCCGAGTAAAATCCACTATTAAACTTCAAGGCTAGGGCGAACAGAGACCAGATTAGATCATTTTACATTCTGGTTAATAAAATAATTCAGCGAAATTCTATCACATTTGTTCAACTTTCGTCGCTCATATTTCAGATCGCGTATTGGGCTAAGCGGCATCCCAAAGCGCATGAAATGGCGAGTAAAATGCACTATTAAACTTCTAGGGTAGGGCAATCAGTGACCCGATTAGATCATTTTATATTATAGTTAATTTAAGAATTCGGCGAAATTCTATCACATTTGTTCAATTTACGTCGCTCCTATTTCAGATAGCGCATTGGGCTAAGCGGCATCTCAAAGCGCATGAAATGGCGAGTAAAATGCACTATTAAACTTCTAGGGTAGGGCAATCAGTGACCCGATTAGATCATTTTATATTATAGTTAATTTAAGAATTCGGCGAAATTCTATCACATTTGTTCAATTTACGTCGCTCCTATTTCAGATAGCGCATTGGGCTAAGCGGCATCTCAAAGCGCATGAAATGGCGAGTAAAATGCACTATTAAACTTCTATGATAGGGCAAACAGAGACCCGATTAGATCATTTTATATTATGGTTAATTTAAGAATTCAGGGAAATTCTATCACATTTGTTCAATTTACGTCGCTCCTATTCCAGATAGCGTATTGGGCTATGCGGCACCTTAAAGCACATGAAATGGCGAGTAAAATGCACTATTAAACTTCTATGATAGGGCAAACAGAGACCCGATTATATCATTTTACATTACGGTTAATATAAGAATTCAGCGTAATTCTATCACATTTGTTCAACTTACGTCGCTCCTATTTCAGGTAGCGTACTGGGCTAGGCGGCATCTTAAAGCGCGTGGAATGGCGAGTAAAATGCACTGCTAAACTTCTATGATAGGGCAATCAGAGACCCGATTACATCATTTTATATTTTGTTTAATATAAGATTTCAGGGAAATTCTATCGCATTTGTTCAATTTACGTCGCTCCTATTTCAGATAGCGTATTGGGCTAAGCGGCATCTCAAAGCGCATGAAATGGCGAGTAAAATGCACTATCAAACTTCTAGGATAAGGCAAACAGAGACCGGATTAGATCATTTTATATTACGGTTAATATAAGAATTCAGCGTAATTCTATCACATTTGTTCAATTTACGTCGCTGCTATTCCAGATAGCTTATTGTGCTTAGCGGCATCTCAAAGCGCATGAAATGACGAGTGAAATGCACTATTAAACTTCTAGGATAAGGCAAACAGAGACCCGATTAGATCATTTTATATTTTGGTTAATATAAGAATTCAGCGAAATTCTATCACATTTGTTCAATTTACGTGGCTCATATTTCAGATAGCGAACTGGCCTATGCGGCATCTTAAAGCGCGCGGAATGGCGAGTAAAATGCACTATTAAACTTCAAGGCTAGGGCGAACAGAGACAAGATTAGATCATTTTACATTCTGGTTAATAAAATAATTCAGCGAAATTCTATCACATTTGTTCAACTTTCGTCGCTCATATTTCAGATAGCGTATTGGGCTAAGCGGCATCTCAAAGCGCATGAAATGGCGAGTAAAATGCACTATTAAACTTCTAGGGTAGGGCAATCAGTGACCCGATTAGATCATTTTATATTATAGTTAATTTAAGAATTCGGCGAAATTCTATCACATTTGTTCAATTTACGTCGCTCCTATTTCAGATAGCGCATTGGGCTAAGCGGCATCTCAAAGCGCAAGAAATGGCGAGTAAAATGCACTATTAAACTTCTAGGGTAGGGCAAACAGAGACCCGATTAGATCATTTTATATTATGGTTAATTTAAGAATTCAGCAAAATTCTATCACATTTGTTCAATTTACGTCGCTCCTATTTCAGATAGCGTATTGGGCTAAGCGGCATCTCAAAGCGCATGAAATGGCGAGTAAAGTGCAATACTAAACTTCTAGGATACGGCAAACAGAGACCCGATTAGATCATTTTATATTATAGTTAATTTAAGAATTCAGCGAAATTCTATCACATTTGTTCAATTTACGTCGCTCCTATTTCAGATAGCGTATTGGGCTAAGCGGCATCTCAAAGCGCATGAAATGGCGAGTAAAATGCAATACTAAACTTCTAGGATAAGGCAAACAGAGACCCGATTAGATCATTTTATATTTTGGTTAATATAAGAATTCAGCGAAATTCTATCATATTTGTTCAATTTACGTCGCTCATATTTCAGATAGCGTATTGGGCTAAGCGGCATCTCAAAGCGCATGAAATGGCGAGCAAAATGCACTATTAAACTTCTAGGGTAGGGCAATCAGTGACCCGATTAGATCATTTTATATTATAGTTAATTTAAGAATTCAGCGAAATTCTATCACATTTGTTCAATTTACGTCGCTCCTATTTCAGATAGCGTATTGGGCTAAGCGGCATCTCAAAGCGCATGAAATGGCCAGTAAAATGCACTATCAAACTTCTAGGATAAGGCAAACAGAGACCCGATTAGGTCATTTTATATTACGGTTAATATAAGAATTCAGCGTAATTCTATCACATTCGTTCAACTTACGTCGATCCTATTTCAGGTAGCGCACTGGGCTAGGCGGCATCTTAAAGCGCGTGGAATGGCGAGTAAAATGCACTATTAAACTTCTAGGATAAGGCAAACAGAAACCCGATTAGATCATTTTATATTACGGTTAATATAAGAATGCGGCGTAATTCTTTCACATTTGTTCAATTTACGTCGCTGCTATTCCAGATAGCTTATTGTGCTTAGCGGCGTCTCAAAGCGCATGAAATGACGAGTGAAATGCACTATTAAACTTCTAGGGTAGGGCAGACATAGAGACCCGATTAGATCATTTGATATTATGGTTAATTTAAGAATTCAGCGAAATTCTATCACATTTGTTCAATTTACGTCGCTCCTATTTCAGATAGCGTATTGGGTTAAGCGTCATCTCAAAGCGCATGAAATGGCGAGTAAAATTCACTATTAAACTTCTACGGTAGGGCGAACAGAGACCCGATTAGATCATTTTACATTAAGGTTAATATAAGTATTCAGCGAGATTCTATCACATTTGTTCAATTTACGTCGCTCCTATTTCAGACAGCGTACTGGGCTAGGCGGCATCTTAAAGCGTGTGGAATGGCGAGTAAAATGCACTATTAACCTTCTATGATAGGGCAATCAGAGACCAGACTAGATCATTTTATACCTTGGTTAATATAAGAATTCAGCGAAATTCTATCACATTTGTTCAATTTACGTCGCTCCTATTTCAGATAGCGTATTGGGCTACGCGGCATCTCAAAGCGCATGAAATGACGAGTGAAATGCAATATTATACTTCTAGGGTAGGGCGAACAGAGACCCGAAGAGATCATTTTACATTAAGGTGAATATAAGAATTCAGTGAAATTCTATCACATTTGTTCAATTTACGTCGCTCCTATTTCAAATAGCGTATTGGGCTCAGCGGCATCTCAAAGCGCATGAAATGGCGAGCAAAATGCACTATTAAACTTCTATCCTAGGGCAATCAGAGACCCGATTAGATCATTTTATATTTTGGTTAATATAAGAATTCAGTGAAATTCTATCACATTTGTTCAATTTACGTCGCTCCTATTTCAGACAGCGTACTGGGCTAGGCGGCATCTTAAAGCGTGTGGAATGGCGAGTAAAATGCACTATTAACCTTCTATGATAAGGCAAACAGAGACTCGATTAGATCATTTTATATTACGGTTAATATAAGAATTCAGCGTAATTCTATCACATTTGTTCAACTTACGTCGCTCCTATTTCAGGTAGCGTGTTGGGCTAAGCGGCATCTCGAAGCGCATGAAATGGCGAGCAAAATGCACTATTAAACTTCTAGGGTAGGGCAATCAGTGACCCGATTAGATCATTTTATATTATAGTTAATTTAAGAATTCAGGGAAATTCTATCACATTTGTTCAATTTACGTCGCTCCTATCTCAGATAGCGTATTGGGCTAAGCGGCATCTCAAGGCGCATGAAATGGCGAATAAAATGCGCTATTAGACTTCTAGGCTAGGGCGAACAGAGACCCAATTAGATCATTTCACATTATGGTTCTTAAAAGAATTCAGCGAAATTCTATCAGATTTGTTCAACGTACGTCGCTCCTATTTCAGATAGCGTATTGGGATAAGCGGCATCGAAAAGCGCATGAAATGGCGAGTAAAATGCACAATTAAACTACTAGGGTAGGGCAAACAGAGACCCGATTAGATCATTTTATATTGTGGTTAATTTAAGAATTCAGCAAAATTCTATCACATTTGTTCAATTTACGTCGCTCCTATTTCAGATAGCGTATTGGGCTAAGCTGCATCTCAAAGCGCCTGAAATGGCCAGTAAAATGCACTATCAAACTTCCAGGATATGGCAAACAGAGACCCGATTAGATCATTTTATATTACGGTTAATATAAGAATTCAGCGTAATTCTATCACATTTGTTCAACTTACGTCGCTCCTATTTCAGGTAGCGTACTGGGCTAGGCGGCATCTTAAAGCGCGTGGAATGGCGAGTAAAATGCACTATTAAACATCTAGGATAAGGCAAACAGAGACCCGATTAGATCATTTTATATTACGGTTAATATAAGAATGCGGCGAAATTCTTTCACATTTGTTCAATTTACGTCGCTGCTATTCCAGATAGCTTATTGTGCTTAGCGGCATCTCAAAGCGCATGAAATGACGAGTGAAATGCACTATTAAACTTCTTGGGTAGGGCAAACAGAGACCCGATTAGATCATTTTATATTATGGTTAATTTAAGATGTCAGCTAAATTTTATCACATCTGTTCAATTTACGTCGCTCCTATTTCCGATAGCGTACTGGGCTAGGCGGCATCTTAAAGCGCGTGGAATGGCGAGTAAAATGCACTACTAAACTTCTATGATAGGGCAATCAGAGACCCGATTAGATCATTTTATATTTTGTTTAATATAAGATTTCAGGGAAATTCTATCGCATTTGTTCAATTTACGTCGCTCCTATTTCACATAGCGTATTGGGCTAAGCGGCATCTCAAAGCGCATGAAATGGAGAATAAAATGCGCTATTTAACTTCTAGGCTAGGGAGAACAGAGACCCGATTAGATCATTTTACATTATGGTTCATAAAAGAATTCAGCGCAATTCTATCACATTTTTTCAACTTACGTCGCTCCTATTTCAGATAGCGTATTGGACTAAGCGGCAGTTCAAAGCGCATGAAATGGCGAGTAAAATGCAATATTAAGCTTCTAGGGAACGGCAAACAGACACCCGATTAGATCATTTTATATTATGGTTAATTTAAGAATTCAGCAAAATTCTATCACATTTGTTCAATTTACGTCGCTCCTATTTCAGATAGCGTATTGGGCTAAGCGGCATCTCAAAGCGCATGAAATGGCGAGTAAAATGCACAATGAAACTTCTATGGTAGGGAAACCAGAGACCCGATTAGATCATTTTATATTAAGGTTACTTTAAGAATTCAGCGAAATCCTATCACATTTGTTCAATTTACGTCGCTCCTATTTCAAATAGCTCATTGGGCGAAGCGGCGTCTCAAAGCGCATGAAATGACGAGTGAAATGCACTATTATACTTCTAGGGTAGGGCGAACAGAGACCCGAAGAGATCATTTTACATTAAGGTGAATATAAGAATGCAGCGTAATTCTGTCACATCTGTTCAACTTACGTCGCTCCTATTTCAGATAGCGTATTGGGTTAAGCGTCATCTCAAAGCGCATGAAATGGCGAGTGAAATGCACTATTAAACTTCTAGGGTAGGGCGAACAGAGACCCGATTAGATCATTTTATATTATGGTTAATTTAAGAATTCAGCAAAATTCTATCACATTTGTTCAATTTACGTCGTTCCTATTTCAGATAGCGTATTGGGCTAAGCGGCATCTCAAAGCGCATGAAATGGCGAGTAAAATGCACTATCAAACTTCTAGGATAAGGCAAACAGAGACCTGATTAGATCATTTTATATTACGGTTAATATAAGAATTCGGCGTAATTCTATCACATTTGTTCAATTTACGTCGCTGCTATTCCAGATAGCTTATTGTGCTTAGCGGCATCTCAAAGCGCATGAAATGACGAGTGAAATGCACTATTAAACTTCTAGGGTAGGGCAAACAGAGACCCGATTAGATCATTTTATATTATGGTTAATTTAAGAATTCAGCGAAATTCTATCACATTTGTTCAATTTACGTCGCTCATATTTCAGATAGCGAACTGGGCTATGCGGCATCTTAAAGCGCGCGGAATGGCGAGTAAAATGCACTATTAAACTTCTATGCTAGGGCAATCAGAGACCCGATTAGATCATTTCATATTTTGGTTAATATAAGAATTCAGTGAAATTCTATCACATTTGTTTAATTTACGTCGCTCCTATTTCAGATAGCGTATTGGGCAAAGCGGCATCTCAAAGCGTATGAAATGGCGAATAAAATGCACTATTAAAGTTCTAGGGTAGGGCAAACAGAGACCCGATTAGATCATTTTATATTATGGTTAATTTAAGAATTGAGCGAAATTCTATCACATTTGTTCAACTTACGTCGCTCCTAATTTAGATAGCGTACTGGGCTAGGCGGCATCTTAAAGCGCGTGGAATGGCGAGTAAAATGCACTGCTAAACTTCTATGATAGGGCAATCAGAGACCCGATTAGATCATTTTATATTTTGTTTAATATAAGATTTGAGGGAAATTCTATCACATTTGTTTAATTTACGTCGCTCCTATTTCAGATAGCGTATTGGGCGAAGCGGCATCTCAAAGCGCATGAAATGGCGATTAAAATGCACTATTAAACTTCTAGGGTAGGGCAAGCAGAGACCCGATTAGATCATTTTATATTATGGTTAATTTAAGAATTCAGCAAAATTCTATCACATTCGTTCAATTTAGGTCGCTCCTATTTCAGATAGCGTACTGGGCTAGGCGGCAACTTAAAGCGCGTGGAATGGCGAGTAAAATGCACTATTAAACTTCTAGGGTTGGGCAAACAGAGACCCGATTAGATCATTTTATATTATGGTTAATTTAAGATGTCAGCTAAATTTTATCACATTTGTTCAATTTACGTCGCTCCTATTTCAGATAGCGTACTGGGCTAGGCGGCATCTTAAAGCGCGTGGAATGGCGAGTAAAATGCACTATTAAACTTCTATGATAGGGCAACCAGAGACCCGATTAGATCATTTTATATTTTGTTTAATATAAGAATTCAGCGAAATTCTATCACATTTGTTCAATTTACGTCGCTCGTATTTCAGATAGCGTATTGGGCTAAGCGGCATCTCGAAGCGCATGAAGTGGCGAGGAAAATGCACTATTAAACGTCTGGGGTAGGGCAAACAGAGACCCGATTAGATCATTTTATTTTATGGTTAATTTAAGAATTCAGCAAAATTCTATCACATTTGTTCAATTTACGTCGCTCCTATTTCAGATAGCGTACTGGGCTAGGCGGCAGCTTAAAGCGCGTGGAATGGCGAGTAAAATGCACTATTAAACTTCTATGATAGGGCAATCAGTGACCCGAGTAGATCATTTTATATTTTGTTTAATATAAGATTTCAGGGAAATTCTATCACATTTGTTCAATTTACGTCGCTCCTATTTCAGATAGCGTATTGGGCTAAGAGGCATCTGAAGGCGCATGAAATGGCGTGTAAAATGCACTATTAAACTTCTAGGGTTGTGCAAACAGAGACCCGATTAGATCATTTTATATTATGGTTAATTTAAGATGTCAGCTAAATTTTATCACATCTGTTCAATTTACGTCACTCCTATTTCAGATAGCGTACTGGGCTAGGCGGCATCTTGAAGCGCGTGGAATGCCGAGTAAAGTGCACTACTAAACTTCTATGGTAGTTCGAACAGAGACCCGATTAGATCATTTTATGTTATGGTTAATTTAAGAATTCAGCAAAATTCTATCACTCTTGTTCAATTTACGTCGCTCGTATTTCAGATAGCGTACTGGGCTAGGCGGCATCTTAAAGCGCGTGGAATGGCGAGTAAAATGCACTATTAAACTTCTAGGCTAGGGCGAACAGAGACCCGATCAGATCATTTTACATTATGGTTAATAAAAGAATTCAGCGAAATTCTATCACATTCGTTCAACTTACGTCGCTCCTACTTCAGATAGCGTATTGGGCTAAGCGGCATCTCAAAGCGCATGAAATGGCGAGTAAAATGCACTATTAAACTTCTAGGATAAGGCAAACAGAGATCCGATTAGATCATTTTATAATACGGTTAATATAAGAATTCAGCGTAATTCTATCACATTTGTTCAATTTACGTCGCTCCTATTTCAGATAGCGTATTGTGCTAAGCGGCATCTCAAAGCGCATGAAATGGCGAGTGAAATGCACTATTAGACTTCTATGGTAGGGCGAACAGAGACCAGATTAGATCATTTTACATTAAGGTTAATATAAGAATTCAGGGAAATTCTATCACATTTGTTCAATTTACGTCGCTCCTATTCCAGTTAGCGTATTGGGCTATGCGGCACCTTAAAGCACATGAAATGGCGAGAAAAAAGGAACTATTAAACTTCTATGATAGGGCAAACAGAGACCCGATTATATCATTTTATATTACGGTTAATATAAGAATTCAGCGTAATTCTATTACATTTGTTCAACTTACGTCGCTCCTATTTCAGGTAGCGTACTGGGCTAGGCGGCATCTTAAAGCGCGTGGAATGGCGAGTGAAATGCACTATTAGACTTCTATGGTAGGGCGAACAGAGACCCGATTAGATCATTTTATATTATGGTTAATTTAAGAATTCAGCGAAATTCTATCACATTTGTTCAATTTACGTCGCTCCTATTTCAGATAGCGTATTGTGCTAAGCGGCATCTCAAAGCGCATGAAATGGCGAGTGAAATGCACTATCAAACTTCTAGGATAAGGCAAACAGAGACCCGATTAGATCATTTTATATTACGGTTAATATAAGAATTCAGCGTAATTCTATCACATTTGTTCAACTTACGTCGCTCCTATTTCAGGTAGCGTATTGGGCTAGGCGGCATGTCAAAGCGCATGAAATGACGAGTGAAATGCACTATTAAACTTCTAGGGTAGGGCAATCAGTGACCCGATTAGATCATTTTATATTATGGTTAATTTAAGAATTCAGCGAAATTCTATCACATTTGTTCAATTTACGTCGCTCATATTTCAGATAGCGAACTGGGCTATGCGGCATCTTAAAGCGCGCGGAATGGCGAGTAAAATGCACTATTAAACTTCTATGCTAGGGCAATCAGAGACCCGATTAGATCATTTCATATTTTGGTTAATATAAGAATTCAGTGAAATTCTATCACATTTGTTTAATTTACGTCGCTCCTATTTCAGATAGCGTATTGGGCAAAGCGGCATCTCAAAGCGTATGAAATGGCGAATAAAATGCACTATTAAAGTTCTAGGGTAGGGCAAACAGAGACCCGATTAGATCATTTTATATTATGGTTAATTTAAGAATTGAGCGAAATTCTATCACATTTGTTCAACTTACGTCGCTCCTAATTTAGATAGCGTACTGGGCTAGGCGGCATCTTAAAGCGCGTGGAATGGCGAGTAAAATGCACTGCTAAACTTCTATGATAGGGCAATCAGAGACCCGATTAGATCATTTTATATTTTGTTTAATATAAGATTTGAGGGAAATTCTATCACATTTGTTTAATTTACGTCGCTCCTATTTCAGATAGCGTATTGGGCGAAGCGGCATCTCAAAGCGCATGAAATGGCGATTAAAATGCACTATTAAACTTCTAGGGTAGGGCAAGCAGAGACCCGATTAGATCATTTTATATTATGGTTAATTTAAGAATTCAGCAAAATTCTATCACATTCGTTCAATTTAGGTCGCTCCTATTTCAGATAGCGTACTGGGCTAGGCGGCAACTTAAAGCGCGTGGAATGGCGAGTAAAATGCACTATTAAACTTCTAGGGTTGGGCAAACAGAGACCCGATTAGATCATTTTATATTATGGTTAATTTAAGATGTCAGCTAAATTTTATCACATTTGTTCAATTTACGTCGCTCCTATTTCAGATAGCGTACTGGGCTAGGCGGCAACTTAAAGCGCGTGGAATGGCGAGTAAAAGGCACTATTAAACTTCTATGATAGGGCAATCAGAGACCCGATTAGATCATTTTATATTTTGTTTAATATAAGAATTCAGCGAAATTCTATCACATTTGTTCAATTTACGTCGCTCGTATTTCAGATAGCGTATTGGGCTAAGCGGCATCTCGAAGCGCATGAAGTGGCGAGGAAAATGCACTATTAAACGTCTGGGGTAGGGCAAACAGAGACCCGATTAGATCATTTTATTTTATGGTTAATTTAAGAATTCAGCAAAATTCTATCACATTTGTTCAATTTACGTCGCTCCTATTTCAGATAGCGTACTGGGCTAGGCGGCAGCTTAAAGCGCGTGGAATGGCGAGTAAAATGCACTATTAAACTTCTATGATAGGGCAATCAGTGACCCGAGTAGATCATTTTATATTTTGTTTAATATAAGATTTCAGGGAAATTCTATCACATTTGTTCAATTTACGTCGCTCCTATTTCAGATAGCGTATTGGGCTAAGAGGCATCTGAAGGCGCATGAAATGGCGTGTAAAATGCACTATTAAACTTCTAGGGTTGTGCAAACAGAGACCCGATTAGATCATTTTATATTATGGTTAATTTAAGATGTCAGCTAAATTTTATCACATCTGTTCAATTTACGTCACTCCTATTTCAGATAGCGTACTGGGCTAGGCGGCATCTTGAAGCGCGTGGAATGCCGAGTAAAGTGCACTACTAAACTTCTATGGTAGTTCGAACAGAGACCCGATTAGATCATTTTATGTTATGGTTAATTTAAGAATTCAGCAAAATTCTATCACTCTTGTTCAATTTACGTCGCTCGTATTTCAGATAGCGTACTGGGCTAGGCGGCATCTTAAAGCGCGTGGAATGGCGAGTAAAATGCACTATTAAACTTCTAGGCTAGGGCGAACAGAGACCCGATCAGATCATTTTACATTATGGTTAATAAAAGAATTCAGCGAAATTCTATCACATTCGTTCAACTTACGTCGCTCCTACTTCAGATAGCGTATTGGGCTAAGCGGCATCTCAAAGCGCATGAAATGGCGAGTAAAATGCACTATTAAACTTCTAGGATAAGGCAAACAGAGATCCGATTAGATCATTTTATAATACGGTTAATATAAGAATTCAGCGTAATTCTATCACATTTGTTCAATTTACGTCGCTCCTATTTCAGATAGCGTATTGTGCTAAGCGGCATCTCAAAGCGCATGAAATGGCGAGTGAAATGCACTATTAGACTTCTATGGTAGGGCGAACAGAGACCAGATTAGATCATTTTACATTAAGGTTAATATAAGAATTCAGGGAAATTCTATCACATTTGTTCAATTTACGTCGCTCCTATTCCAGTTAGCGTATTGGGCTATGCGGCACCTTAAAGCACATGAAATGGCGAGAAAAAAGGAACTATTAAACTTCTATGATAGGGCAAACAGAGACCCGATTATATCATTTTATATTACGGTTAATATAAGAATTCAGCGTAATTCTATTACATTTGTTCAACTTACGTCGCTCCTATTTCAGGTAGCGTACTGGGCTAGGCGGCATCTTAAAGCGCGTGGAATGGCGAGTGAAATGCACTATTAGACTTCTATGGTAGGGCGAACAGAGACCCGATTAGATCATTTTATATTATGGTTAATTTAAGAATTCAGCGAAATTCTATCACATTTGTTCAATTTACGTCGCTCCTATTTCAGATAGCGTATTGTGCTAAGCGGCATCTCAAAGCGCATGAAATGGCGAGTGAAATGCACTATCAAACTTCTAGGATAAGGCAAACAGAGACCCGATTAGATCATTTTATATTACGGTTAATATAAGAATTCAGCGTAATTCTATCACATTTGTTCAACTTACGTCGCTCCTATTTCAGGTAGCGTATTGGGCTAGGCGGCATGTCAAAGCGCATGAAATGACGAGTGAAATGCACTATTAAACTTCTAGGGTAGGGCAATCAGTGACCCGATTAGATCATTTTATATTATAGTTAATTTAAGAATTCAGCGAAATTCTATCACATTTGTTCAACTTACGTCGCTCCTATTTCAGATAGCGTATTGGGCTAAGCGGCATCTCAAAGCGCATGAAATGGCGAGTAAAATGCACTATTAGATTTCTATGGTAGGGCGTACAGAGACCCGATTAGATCATTTTATATTATGGTTAATTTAAGAATTCAGCAAAATTCTATCACATTTGTTCAATTTACGTAGCTCCTATTTCAGATAGCGTATTGGGCTAAGCGGCATCTCAAAGCGCATGAAATGGCGAGTAAAATGCACTATTAAACTTCTAGGATAAGGCAAACAGAGACCCGATTAGATCATTTTATATTTTGGTTAATATAAGAATTCAGCGAAATTCAATCACAATTGTTCTATTTACGTCGCTCGTATTTCAGATAGCTTACTGTGCTTAGCGGCATCTCAAAGCGCATGAAATGACGAGTGAAATGCACTATTAAACTTCTAGGGTAGGGCAAACAGAGACCCGATTAGATCATTTTATATTTTGGTTAATATAAGAATTCAGCGAAATTCTATCACATTTGTTCAATTTCCGTCGCTCCTATTTCAGATAGCGTATTGGGCTAAGCGGCATCTCAAAACGCATGAAATGGCGAGTAAAATGCACTATTAAACTTCTAGGGTAGGGCCAACAGAGACCCGATTAGATTATTTCATATTTTGGTTAATATAAGAATTCAGTGAAATTCTATCACATTTGTTTAATTTACGTCGCTCCTATTTCAGATAGCGTATTGGGCAAAGCGGCATCTCAAAGCGGATGAAATGGCGAATAAAATGCACTATTAAAGTTCTAGGGTAGGGCAAACAGAGACCCGATTAGATCATTTTATATTATGGTTAATTTAAGAATTGAGCGAAATTCTATCTCATTTGTTCAACTTTCGTCGCTCCTAATTTAGATAGCGTACTGGGCTAGGCGGCATCTTAAAGCGCGTGGAATGGCGAGTAAAATGCACTGCTAAACTTCTATGATAGGGCAATCAGAGACCCGATTAGATCATTTTATATTTTGTTTAATATAAGATTTCAGGGAAATTCTATCACATTTGTTTAATTTACGTCGCTTCTATTTCAGATAGCGTATTGGGCGAAGCGGCATCTCAAAGCGCATGAAATGGCGAGTAAAATGCACAATTAAACTAATAGGGTAGGGCAAACAGAGACCCGATTAGATCATTTTATATTGTGGTTAATTTAAGCATTCAGCAAAATTCTATCACATTTGTTCAATTTACGTCGCTCCTATTTCAGATAGCGTATTGGGCTAAGCGGCATCTCAAAACGCATGAAATGGCGAGTAAAATGCACTATCCAACTTCTAGGATAAGGCAAACAGAGACCCGATTAGATCATTTTATATTATGGTTAATTTAAGAATTCAGCAAAATTCTATCACATTTGCTCAATGTACGTCGCTCCTATTTCGGATAGCGTACTGGGCTAGGCGGCACCCTAAAGCGCGTGGAGTGGCGAGTAAAATGCACTATTAATCTTCTATGATAGGGCAATCGGAGACCCGATTAGATCATTTTATATTTTGGTTAATATAAGAATTCAGCGAAATTCAATCACAATTGTTCTATTTACGTCGCTCGTATTTCAGATAGCTTATTGTGCTTAGCGGCATCTCAAAGCGCATGAAATGACGAGTGAAATGCATTATTAAACTTCTAGGGTAGGGCAAACAGAGACCCGATTAGATCATTTTATATTTTGGTTAATATAAGAATTCAGCGAAATTCTATCACATTTGTTCAATTTACGTCGCTCATATTTCAGATAGCGTATTGCACTAAGCGGCATCTCAAAGCGCATGAAATGGCGAGTAAAATGCACTATTAAACTTCTAGGGTAGGACCAACAGAGACCCGATTAAATCATTTTATATTATAGTTAATTTAAGAATTCAGCGAAATTCTATCACATTTGTTCAATTTACGTCGCTCCTATTTCAGATAGCGTATTGGGCTAAGCGGCATCTCAAAGCGCATGAAATGGCGAGTAAAATGCAATACTAAACTTCTAGGATAATGCAAACAGAGACCCGATTAGATCATTTTATATTTTGGTTAATATAAGAATTCAGCGAAATTCTATCACATTTGTTCAATTTACGTCGCTCATATTTCAGATAGCGTATTGGGCTAAGCGGCATCTCAAAGCGCATGAAATGGCGAGCAAAATGCACTATTAAACTTCTAGGGTAGGGCAATCAGTGACCCGATTAGATCATTTTATATTATAGTTAATTTAAGAATTCAGCCAAATTCTATCACATTTGTTCAATTTACGTCGCTCCTATTTCAGATAGCGTATTGGGCTAAGCGGTATCTCAATGCGCATGAAATGGCGAGTAAAATGCAATACTAAACTTCTAGGATAAGGCAAACAGAGACCCGATTAGATCATTTTATATTACGGTTAATATAAGAACTCAGCGTAATTCTATCACATTTGTTCAACTTACGTCGCTCCTAATTTAGATAGCGTACTGGGCTAGGCGGCATCTTAAAGCGCGTGGAATGGCGAGTAAAATGCACTGCTAAACTTCTATGATAGGGCAATCAGAGACCCGATTAGATCATTTTATATTTTGTTTAATATAAGATTTCAGCGAAATTCTATCACATTTGTTCAACGTACGTCGCTCCTATTTCAAATAGCGTATTGGGATAAGCGGCATCGGAAAGCGCATGAAATGGCGAGTAAAATGCACAATTAAACTACTAGGGTAGGGCAAACAGAGACCCGATTAGATCATTTTATATTGTGGTTAATTTAAGAATTCAGCAAAATTCTATCACATTCGTTCAACTTACGTCGCTCCTGTTTCAGGTAGCGCACTGGGCTAGGCGGCATCTTAAAGCGCGTGGAATGGCGAGTAAAATGCACTATTAAAATTCTATGAGAGGGCAATCAGAGACCCGATTAGATCATTTTATATTATGGTTAATTTAAGAATTCAGTGAAATTCTATCACATTTGTTCAACTTACGTCGCTCCTATTTCAGATAGCGTATTGGGCTAAGCGGCATCTCAAAGCGCATGAAATGGCGAGTGAAACACACTATTAGACTTCTATGGTAGGGCGAACAGAGACCCGATTGCATCATTTTACATTAAGGTTAATATAAGAATTCACGGGAATTCTATCACATTTGTTCAATTTACGTCGCTCCTATTCCAGACAGCGTATTGGGCTATGCGGCATCTGAAAGCGCATGAAATGGCGAGTAAAATGCACTATTAAACTTCTATGGTAGGTCGAACAGAGACCCGATTAGATCATTTTACATTAAGGTTAATATAAGGACTCACGGAAATTCTATCACATTTATTCAATTTACGTCGCTCCTATTTCAGACAGCGTATTGGGCTATGCGGCATCTGAAAGCGCATGAAATGGCGAGTAAAATGCACTATTAAACTTCTAGGGTAGGGCAAACAGAGACCCGATGAGATCATTTTATATTATGGTTAATATAAGAATTCAGCGAAATTCTATCACATTTGTTCAATTTACGTCGCTCCTATTTCCGATAGCGTATTGGGCTAAGCGGCCTCTCAAAGCGCATGAAATGGCGAGTAAAATGCGCTATTAAACTTTTAGGATAAGGCAAACGGAGACCCGATTAGATCATTTTATATTACGGTTAATATAAGAATTCAGCGTAATTCTATCACATTTGTTCATCTTACGTCGCTCCTATTTCAGATAGCGTACTGGGCTAGGAGGCATCTTAAAGCGCGTGGAAGGGCGAGTAAAATGCACTACTAAACTTCTATGATAGAGCAATCAGAGACCCGATTAGATCATTTTATATTTTGATTAATATAAGATTTCAGGGAAATTCTATCACACTTGTTCAATTTGCGTCGCTCCAATTTCAGATAGCGTATTGGGCTAAGCGGGATCTCAAAGCGCATGAAATGGCGACTAAAATGCACTGTTAAACTTCTAGGCTAGGGCGAACAGAGACCCGATTAGATCATTTTACATTAAGGTTAATATAAGAATTCACGGAAATTCTATCACATTTGTTCAATTTACGTCGCTCCTATTTCAGATAGCTTATTGGGCTAAGCGGCATGTCAAAGCGCATGAAATGACGAGTGAAATGCACTGTTAAACTTCTATGATAGGACAATCAGAGACCCGATTAGATCATTTTATATTTTGTTTAATATAAGATTTCAGGGAAATTCTATCACATTTGTTCAACTTACGTCGCTCCTATTTCAGATAGCTTATTGGGCTAAGCAGCATCTGAAGGTGCATGAAATGGCGAGTAAAATGCACTATTAAACTTCTATGATAGGGCAATCAGAGACCCGATTAGATCATTTTATATTTTGGTTAATATAAGAATTCAACGAAATTCTATCACATTTGTTCAATTTACGTCGCTCCTATTGCAGATAGCTTATTGGGCTCAGCGGCATCTCAAAGCGCATGAAATGACGAGTGAAATGCACTATTAAACTTCTAGGCTAGGGCGAACAGAGACCCGATTAGATCATTTTACATTAAGGTGAATATAAGAATGCAGCGTAATTCTGTCACATTTGTTCAACTTTCGTCGCTCATATTTCAGATAGCGTATTGGGCTAAGCGGCATCTCAAAGCGCATGAAATGGCGAGTAAAATGCACTATTAAACTTCTAGGGTAGGGCAATCAGTGACCCGATTAGATCATTTTATATTATAGTTAATTTAAGAATTCAGCGAAATTCTATCACATTTGTTCAACTTACGTCGCTCCTAATTTAGATAGCGTACTGGGCTAGGCGGCATCTTAAAGCGCGTGGAATGGCGAGTAAAATGCACTGCTAAACTTCTATGATAGGGCAATCAGAGACCCGATTAGATCATTGTATATTTTGTTTAATATAAGATTTCAGGGAAATTCTATCACATTTGTTCAATTTACGTCGCTCCTATTTCAGATAGCGTATTGGGCTAAGCGGCATCTCAAGGCGCATGAAATGACGAGTGAAATGCACTGTTAAACTTCTATGATAGGACAATCAGAGACCCGATTAGATCATTTTATATTTTGTTTAATATAAGATTTCAGGGAAATTCTATCACATTTGTTCAACTTACGTCGCTCCTATTTCAGATAGCGTATTGGGATAAGCGGCATCTCAAAGCGCATGAAATGGCGAGTAAAATGCACTATTAAACTTCTAGGCTAGGGCGAACAGAGACCCGATTAGATCATTTTACAGTATGGTTCTTAAAAGAATTCAGCGAAATTCTATCACATTTGTTCAACGTACGTCGCTCCTATTTCAAATAGCGTATTGGGATAAGCGGCATCGGAAAGCGCATGAAATGGCGAGTAAAATGCACAATTAAACTACTAGGGTAGGGCAAACAGAGACCCGATTAGATCATTTTATATTGTGGTTAATTTAAGAATTCAGCAAAATTCTATCACATTCGTTCAACTTACGTCGCTCCTATTTCAGGTAGCGCACTGGGCTAGGCGGCATCTTAAAGCGCGTGGAATGGCGAGTAAAATGCACTATTAAACTTCTAGGATAAGGCAAACAGAGACCCGATTAGATCATTTTATATTACGGTTAATATAAGAATGCGGCGTAATTCTTTCACATTTGTTCAATTTACGTCGCTGCTATTCCACATAGCTTATTGTGCTTAGCGGCATCTCAAAGCGCATGAAATGACGAGTGAAATGCACTATTAAACTTCTACGGTAGGGCAAACAGAGACCCGATTATATCATTTTATATTATGGTTAATTTAAGAATTCAGTGAAATTCTATCGCATTTGCTCAATTTACGTCGCTCCTATTTCAGATAGCGTACTGGGCTAGGCGGCATCTTAAAGCGCGTGGAATGGCGAGTAAAATGCACTATTAAAATTCTATGAGAGGGCAATCAGAGACCCGATTAGATCATTTTATATTATGGTTAATTTAAGAATTCAGTGAAATTCTATCACATTTGTTCAACTTACGTCGCTCCTATTTCAGATAGCGTATTGGGCTAAGCGGCATCTCAAAGCGCATGAAATGGCGAGTGAAACGCACTATTAGACTTCTATGGTAGGGCGAACAGAGACCCGATTGCATCATTTTACATTAAGGTTAATATAAGAATTCACGGGAATTCTATCACATTTGTTCAATTTACGTCGCTCCTATTCCAGACAGCGTATTGGGCTAT
>CAKAJE020001295.1:0-22581 GCA_916610135.2 Macropis europaea | reverse complement strand
CAGCGTAATTCTATCACATTTGTTCAACTTACGTCGCTCCTATTTCAGATGGCGTATTGGGCTAAACGGCATCTCAAAGCGCATGAAATGGCGAGTGAAATGCACTATTAGACTTCTATGGTCGGGCGAACAGAGACCCGATTAGATCATTTTACATTAAGGTTAATATAAGGATTCACGGAAATTCTATCACATTTGTTCAATTTACGTCGCTCCTATTTCAGATAGCGTACTGGGCTAGGCGGCATCTCAAAGCGCATGAAATCACGAGTGAAATGCACCATTAGACTTCTATGGTAGGGCGAACAGAGACCCGATTAGATCATTTTACATTAAGGGTTAATATCAGGATTCACGGAAATTCTATCACATTTGTTCAATTTACGTCGCTCCTATTTCAGATAGCGTATTGGGCTATGCGGCATCTCAAAGCGCATGAAATGGCGAGTAAAATGCACTATTAAACTTCTAGGGTAGGACAAACAGAGACCCGATTAGATCATTTCATATTATGGTTAATTTAAGAATGCAGCGTAATTCTATCACATTTGTTCAATTTACGTCGCTCGTATTTCAAATAGCGTATTGCGCTAAGCGGCATCTCAAAGCGCATGAAATGGCGAGTGAAATGCACTATTAGACTTCTATGGTAGGGCGAACAGAGACCCGATTAGATCATTTTACATTAAGGTTAATATAAGAATTCACGGAAATTCTATCACATTTGTTCAATTTACGTCGCTCCTATTTCAGATAGCGTATTGGCCTAAGCGGCATCTAAAAGCGCATGGAATGGCGAGTAAAATGCAATACTAAACTTCTAGGATAAGGCAAACAGAGACCCGATTAGATCATTTTATATTACGGTTAATATAAGAATTCAGCGTAATTCTATCACATTTGTTCCACTTACGTCGCTCCTATTTTAGATAGCGTAATGGGCTAAGCGGCATCTCAAAGCGCATGAAATGGCGAGTGAAATGCACCATTAGACTTCTATGGTAGGGCGAACAGAGACCCGATTAGATCATTTTACATTAAGGTTAATATAAGGATTCACAGAAATTCTATCACATTTGTTCAATTTACGTCGCTCCTATTTCAGATAGCGTACTGGGCTAGGCGGCATCTCAAAGCGCATGAAATGACGAGTGAAATGCACCACTAGACTTCTATGGTAGGGCGAACAGAGACCCGATTAGATCATTTTACATTAAGGTTAATATCAGGATTCACGGAAATTCTATCACATTTGTTCAATTTACGTCGCTCCTATTTCAGATAGCGTATTGGGCTATGCGGCATATAAAAGCGCATGAAATGGCAAGTAAAATGCACCATTAAACTTCTAGGATAAGTCAAACAGAGACCCGATTAGATCATTTTATATTACGGTTAATATAAGAATTCAGCGTAATTCTATCACATTTGTTCAACTTACGTCGCTCCTATTTCAGATAGCGTACTGGGCTAGGCGGCATCTTAAAGCGCGTGGAATGGCGAGTAAAATGCACTACTAAACTTCTATGATAGGGCAATCAGAGACCCGATTAGATCATTTTATATTTTGTTTAATATAAGATTTCAGGGAAATTCTATCACATTTGTTCAATTTACATCGCTCCTATTTCAGTTAGCGAATTCGGCTAAGCGGCATCTCAAAGCGCATGAAATGACGAGTGAAATGCACTATTAAACTTCTAGGGTAGGGCAAACAGAGACCCGATTAGATCATTTTACATTATGGTTAATAAAAGAATTCAGCGAAATTCTATACATTTGTTCAACTTACGTCGCTCCTATTTCAGATAGCGTATTGGGCTAAGCGGCATCTCAAAGCGCATGAAATGACGAGTGAAATGCACTATTAAGCTTCTAGGGTGGGGCGAACAGAGATCCGATTATATCATTTTACATTAAGGTTAATATAAGAATTCACGGAAATTCTATCACATTTGTTCAATTTACGTCGCTCCTATTTCAGATAGCGTATTGGGCTATGCGGCATCTCAAAGCGCATGAAATGGCGAGTGAAATGCACTATTAGACTTCTATGGTAGGGCGAACAGAGACCCGATTAGATCATTTTACATTAAGGTTGATATAAGAATTCACGGAAATTCTATCACATTTGTTCAATTTACGTCGCTCCTATTTCAGATAGCGTACTGGGCTAGGCGGCATCTAAAAGCGCATGAAATGGCGAGTATAATGCACTATTAAACTTCTAGGATAGGGCAAACGGAGACCCGATTAGATCATATTATATTTTGTTTAATATAAGATTTCAGGGAAATTCTATCACATTTGTTCAATTTACGTCGCTCCTATTTCAGGTAGCGTATTGGGCTAAGCGGCCTCTCAAAGCGCATGAAATGGCAAGTAAAATGCGCTATTAAACTTCTAGGATAAGGCAAACAGAGACCCGATTAGATCATTTTATATTACGGTTAATATAAGAATGCGGCGTAATTCTATCACATTTGTGCAACTTACGTCGCTCCTATTTCAGATAATGTACTGGGGTAGGCGGCCTCTCAAAGCGCATGAAATGGCGAGTGAAATGCACTATTAAGCTTCTAGGGTAGGGCAAACAGAGACCCGATTAGATCATTTTACATTTTGGTTAATGAAAGAATTCAGCGAAATTCTATCACATTTGTTCAGCTTCTGTCGCTCCTATATCAGATAGCGTACTGGGCTAGGCGGCATCTCAAAGCGCATGAAATGGCGAGTGAAGTGCACTATTAGACTTCTATATTAGGGCGAACAGAGACCCGATTAGATCATTTTACATTAAGGTTGATATAAGAATTTACGGAAATTCTATCACATTTGTTCAATTTACGTCGCTCCTGTTTCAGATAGCGTACTGGGCTAGGCGGCATCTAAAAGCGCATGAAATGGCGAGTATAATGCACTATTAAACTTCTAGGATAAGGCAAACAGAGACCCGATTAGATCATTTTATATTACGGTTAATATAAGAATGCAGCGTAATTCTATCACATTTGTTCAACTTACGTCGCTCCTATTTCAGATAGCGTACTGGGCTAGGCGGCATCTCAAAGCGCATGAAATGGCGAGTGAAATGCACTATTAGACTTCTATGGTAGGGCGAACAGAGACCCGATTAGATCATTTTACATTAAGGTTGATATAAGAATTCACGGAAATTCTATCACATTTGTTCAATTTACGTCGCTCCTGTTTCAGATAGCGTACTGGGCTAGGCGGCATCTAAAAGCGCATGAAATGGCGAGTATAATGCACTATTAAACTTCTAGGATAAGGCAAACAGAGACCCGATTAGATCATTTTATATTATGGTTAATTTAAGAATTCAGCGAAATTCTATCACATTTGTTCAATTTACGTCGCTCCTATTTCAGATAGCATACTGGGCTAGGCGGCATCTGAAAGCGCGTGGAATGGCGAGTAAAATGCGCTATTAGACTTCTATGGTAGGGCGAACAGAGACCCGATAGGATCATTTTACATTTTGGTTAATAAAAGAATTCAGCGAAATTCTATCACATTTGTTCAATTTACGTCGCTCCTATTCCAGATAGCGTATTCGGCTAAGCGGCATCTCAAAGCGCATGAAATGGCGAATAAAATGCACTATTAAACTTCTAGGCTAGGGCGAACAGAGACCCGATAAGATCATTTTACATTATGGTTAATAAAAGAATGCAGCGAAATTCTATCACATTCGTTCCAATTACGTCGCTCCTATTTGAGATAGCGTATTGGGCTAAGCGGCATCTCAAAGCGCATGAAATGGCGAGTAAAATGCACTATTAAACTTCTAGCGTAGGGCAAACAGAGACCCGATTAGATCATTTTATATTATTGTTAATTTAAGAATTCAGCAAAATTCTATCACATTTGTTCAATTTACGTCGTTACGATTTCAGATAACGTACTGGGCTCGGCGGCATCTTAAAGCGCGTGGAATGGCGAGTGAAATGCACTATTAGACTTCTATGGTAGGGCGAACAGAGACCCGATTAGATCATTTATATTATGGTTCATTTAAGAATTCAGCAAAACTCTATCACATTTGTTCAATTTACGTCGATCCTATTTCAGATAGCGTATTGGGATAAGCGGCATCGCAAAGCGCATGAAATGGCGAGTATAATGCACTATTAAACTTCTAGGATAAGGCAAACAGAGACCCGATTAGATCATTTTATATTACGGTTAGTATAAGAATTCAGCGTAATTCTATCAAATTTGTTCAACTTACTTCGCTCCTATTTCAGATAGCGTATTGGGCTAAGCAGCATTTCAAAGCGCATGAAATGGCGAGTGAAATGCACCATTAGACTTCAATGGTAGGGCGAACAGAGACCCGATTAGATCATTTTACATTAAGGTTAATATAAGGATTCGCGGAAATTCTATCACATTTGTTCAATTTACGTCGCTCCTATTCCAGATAGCGTATTCGGCTAAGCGGCATCTCAAAGCGCATGAAATGGCGAGTATAATGCACTATTAAACTTCTAGGATAAGGCAAACAGAGAACCCGATTAGATCATTTTATATTATGGTTAATATGAGAATGCAGCGTAATTCTATCACATTTGTTCAACTTACGTCGCTCCTGTTTCAGATAGCGTACTGGGCTAGGCGGCATCTCAAAGCGCCTGAAATGGCGAGTGAAATGCACTATTAGACTTCTATGGTAGGGCGAACAGAGACCCGATTAGATCATTTTACATTAAGGTTGATATAAGAATTCACGGAAATTCTATCACATTTGTTCGATTTACGTCGCTCCTGTTTCAGATAGCGTACTGGGCTAGGCGGCATCTAAAAGCGCATGAAATGGCGAGTATAATGCACTATTAAACTTCTAGGATAAGGCAAACAGAGACCCGATCAGATCATTTTATATTATGGTTAATTTAAGAATTCAGCGAAATTCTATCACATTTGTTCAATTTACGTCGTTCCTATTTCAGATAGCATACTGGGCTAGGCGGCATCTTAAAGCGCGTGGAATGGCGAGTAAAATGCGCTATTAAACTTCCAGGATAAGGCAAACAGAGACCCGATTAGATCATTTTATATAACGGTTAATATAAGAATGCAGCGTAATTCTATCACATTTGTTCAAGTTACGTCGCTCCTATTTCAGATAGCGTATTGGGCTAAGCGGCCTCTCAAAGCGCATGAAATGGCGAGTGAAATGCACTATTAAGCTTCTAGGGTAGGGCAAACAGAGACCCGATTAGATCATTTTACATTTTGGTTAATAAAAGAATTCAGCGAAATTCTATCACATTTGTTCAGCTTCTGTCGCTCCTATATCAGATAGCGTACTGGGCTAGGCGGCATCTCAAAGCGCATGAAATGGCGAGTTAAATGCACTATTAGACTTCTATGGTAGGGCGAACAGAGACCCGATTAGATCATTTTACATTAAGGTTAATATAAGAATTCACGGAAATTCTATCACATTTGTTCAATTTACGTCGCTCCTGTTTCAGATAGCGTACTGGGCTAGGCGGCATCTAAAAGCGCATGAAATGGCGAGTATAATGCACTATTAAACTTCTAGGATAAGGCAAACAGAGACCCGATTAGATCATTTTATATTATGGTTAATTTAAGAATTCAGCGAAATTCTATCACATTTGTTCAATTTACGTCGCTCCTATTTCCGATAGCATACTGGGCTAGGCGGCATCTTAAAGCGCGTGGAATGGCGAGTAAAATGCGCTATTAAACTTCTAGGATAAGGCAAACAGAGACCCGATTAGATCATTTTATATAACGGTCAATACAAGAATGCAGCGTAATTCTATCACATTTGTTCAAGTTACGTCGCTCCTATTTCAGATAGCGTATTGGGCTAAGTGGCCTCTCAAAGCGCATGAAATGGCGAGTGAAATGCACTATTAAGCTTCTAGGGTAGGGCAAACAGAGACCCGATTAGATCATTTTACATTTTGGTTAATAAAAGAATTCAGCGAAATTCTATCACATTTGTTCAGCTTCTGTCGCTCCTATATCAGATAGTGTACTGGGCTAGGCGGCATCTCAAAGCGCATGAAATGGCGAGTGAAATGCACTATTAGACTTCTATGGTAGGGCGAACAGAGACCCGATTAGATCATTTTACATTAAGGTTGACATAAGAATTCACGGAAATTCTATCACATTTGTTCAATTTACGTCGCTCCTGTTTCAGATAGCGTACTGGGCTAGGCGGCATCTAAAAGCGCATGAAATGGCGAGTATAATGCACTATTAAACTTCTAGGGTAGGGTAAAAAGAGACTCGATTAGATCATTTTATATTATGGTTAATTTAAGAATTCAGCAAAATTCTATCACATTTGTTCAATTTACGTCGCTCCTATTTCAGATAGCGTACTGGGCCAGGCAGCATCTTAGAGCGCGTGGAATGGCGAGTAAAATGCACTATTAAAATTCTATGATAGGGCAATCAGAGACCCGATTAGATCATTTTATATTATGGTTAATTTAAGAATTCAGCAAAATTCTATCACATTTGTTCAATTTACGTCGCTCCTATTTCAGATAGCGTACTGGGCTAGGCGGCATCTTAAAGCGCGTGGAATGGCAAGTAAACTGCACTATTAAATTTCTATGATAGGGCAATCAGAGACCCGATTAGATCATTTTATATTTTGGTTAACATAAGAATTCAGCGAAATTCTATCACATTTGTTCAATTTACGTCGCTCCTATTTCAGATAGCGTATTGGGCTATGCGGCATCTCAAAGCGCATGAAATGGCGAATAAAATGCGCTATTAAACTTCCAGGATAAGGCAAACAGAGACCCGATTAGATCATTTTATATAACGGTCAATATAAGAATGCAGCGTAATTCTATCACATTTGTTCAATTTACGTCGCTCCTATTTCAGATGGCGTATTGGGCTATGCGGCATCTCAAAGCGCATGAAATGGCGAGTAAAATGCACCATTAAACTTCTATGATAAGCCAAACAGAGACCCGATTAGATCATTTTATATTACGGTTAATATAAGAATGCAGCGTAATTCTATCACATTTGTTCAATTTACGTCGCTCGTATTTCAAATAGCGTATTGGGCTAAGCGGCATCTCAAAGCGCATGAAATGGCGAGTGAAATGCACTATTAGACTTCTTTGGTAGGGCGAACAGAGACCCGATTAGATCATTTTACATTAAGGTTAGTATAAGAATTCACGGAAATTCTATCACATTTGTTCAATTTACGTCGCTCCTATTTCAGATAGCGTATTGGCCTAAGCGGCATCTCAAAGCGCATGAAATGGCGAGTAAAATGCACTATTAAACTTCTAGGATAAGGCAAACAGAGACCCGATTAGATCATTTTATGTTACGGTTAATATAAGAATTCGGCGTAATTCTATCACATTTGTTCAACTTACGTCGCTGCTATTTCAGATAGCGTACTGGGCTAGGCGGCATCTTAAAGCGCGTGGAATGGCAAGTAAAATGCACTATTAAACTTCTATGATAGGGCAATCAGAGACCCGATTAGATCATTTTATATTTTGGTTAATATAAGAATTCAGCGAAATTCTATCACATTTGTTCAATTTACGTCGCTCCTATTTCAGATAGCGTACTGGGCTAGGCGGCATCTAAAAGCGCATGAAATGGCGAGTATAATGCACTATTAAACTTCTAGGATAGGGCAAACGGAGACCCGATTAGATCATATTATATTTTGTTTAATATAAGATTTCAGGGAAATCTATCACATTTGTTCAATTTACGTCGCTCCTATTTCAGGTAGCGTATTGGGCTAAGCGGCCTCTCAAAGCGCATGAAATGGCAAGTAAAATGCGCTATTAAACTTCTAGGATAAGGCAAACAGAGACCCGATTAGATCATTTTATATTACGGTTAATATAAGAATGCGGCGTAATTCTATCACATTTGTGCAACTTACGTCGCTCCTATTTCAGATAATGTACTGGGGTAGGCGGCCTCTCAAAGCGCATGAAATGGCGAGTGAAATGCACTATTAAGCTTCTAGGGTAGGGCAAACAGAGACCCGATTAGATCATTTTACATTTTGGTTAATGAAAGAATTCAGCGAAATTCTATCACATTTGTTCAGCTTCTGTCGCTCCTATATCAGATAGCGTACTGGGCTAGGCGGCATCTCAAAGCGCATGAAATGGCGAGTGAAGTGCACTATTAGACTTCTATATTAGGGCGAACAGAGACCCGATTAGATCATTTTACATTAAGGTTGATATAAGAATTTACGGAAATTCTATCACATTTGTTCAATTTACGTCGCTCCTGTTTCAGATAGCGTACTGGGCTAGGCGGCATCTAAAAGCGCATGAAATGGCGAGTATAATGCACTATTAAACTTCTAGGATAAGGCAAACAGAGACCCGATTAGATCATTTTATATTACGGTTAATATAAGAATGCAGCGTAATTCTATCACATTTGTTCAACTTACGTCGCTCCTATTTCAGATAGCGTACTGGGCTAGGCGGCATCTCAAAGCGCATGAAATGGCGAGTGAAATGCACTATTAGACTTCTATGGTAGGGCGAACAGAGACCCGATTAGATCATTTTACATTAAGGTTGATATAAGAATTCACGGAAATTCTATCACATTTGTTCAATTTACGTCGCTCCTGTTTCAGATAGCGTACTGGGCTAGGCGGCATCTAAAAGCGCATGAAATGGCGAGTATAATGCACTATTAAACTTCTAGGATAAGGCAAACAGAGACCCGATTAGATCATTTTATATTATGGTTAATTTAAGAATTCAGCGAAATTCTATCACATTTGTTCAATTTACGTCGCTCCTATTTCAGATAGCATACTGGGCTAGGCGGCATCTGAAAGCGCGTGGAATGGCGAGTAAAATGCGCTATTAGACTTCTATGGTAGGGCGAACAGAGACCCGATAGGATCATTTTACATTTTGGTTAATAAAAGAATTCAGCGAAATTCTATCACATTTGTTCAATTTACGTCGCTCCTATTCCAGATAGCGTATTCGGCTAAGCGGCATCTCAAAGCGCATGAAATGGCGAATAAAATGCACTATTAAACTTCTAGGCTAGGGCGAACAGAGACCCGATAAGATCATTTTACATTATGGTTAATAAAAGAATGCAGCGAAATTCTATCACATTCGTTCAAATTACGTCGCTCCTATTTGAGATAGCGTATTGGGCTAAGCGGCATCTCAAAGCGCATGAAATGGCGAGTAAAATGCACTATTAAACTTCTAGCGTAGGGCAAACAGAGACCCGATTAGATCATTTTATATTATTGTTAATTTAAGAATTCAGCAAAATTCTATCACATTTGTTCAATTTACGTCGTTACGATTTCAGATAACGTACTGGGCTCGGCGGCATCTTAAAGCGCGTGGAATGGCGAGTGAAATGCACTATTAGACTTCTATGGTAGGGCGAACAGAGACCCGATTAGATCATTTTATATTATGGTTCATTTAAGAATTCAGCAAAACTCTATCACATTTGTTCAATTTACGTCGATCCTATTTCAGATAGCGTATTGGGATAAGCGGCATCGCAAAGCGCATGAAATGGCGAGTATAATGCACTATTAAACTTCTAGGATAAGGCAAACAGAGACCCGATTAGATCATTTTATATTACGGTTAGTATAAGAATTCAGCGTAATTCTATCAAATTTGTTCAACTTACTTCGCTCCTATTTCAGATAGCGTATTGGGCTAAGCAGCATTTCAAAGCGCATGAAATGGCGAGTGAAATGCACCATTAGACTTCAATGGTAGGGCGAACAGAGACCCGATTAGATCATTTTACATTAAGGTTAATATAAGGATTCGCGGAAATTCTATCACATTTGTTCAATTTACGTCGCTCCTATTCCAGATAGCGTATTCGGCTAAGCGGCATCTCAAAGCGCATGAAATGGCGAGTATAATGCACTATTAAACTTCTAGGATAAGGCAAACAGAGACCCGATTAGATCATTTTATATTATGGTTAATATGAGAATGCAGCGTAATTCTATCACATTTGTTCAACTTACGTCGCTCCTGTTTCAGATAGCGTACTGGGCTAGGCGGCATCTCAAAGCGCCTGAAATGGCGAGTGAAATGCACTATTAGACTTCTATGGTAGGGCGAACAGAGACCCGATTAGATCATTTTACATTAAGGTTGATATAAGAATTCACGGAAATTCTATCACATTTGTTCGATTTACGTCGCTCCTGTTTCAGATAGCGTACTGGGCTAGGCGGCATCTAAAAGCGCATGAAATGGCGAGTATAATGCACTATTAAACTTCTAGGATAAGGCAAACAGAGACCCGATCAGATCATTTTATATTATGGTTAATTTAAGAATTCAGCGAAATTCTATCACATTTGTTCAATTTACGTCGTTCCTATTTCAGATAGCATACTGGGCTAGGCGGCATCTTAAAGCGCGTGGAATGGCGAGTAAAATGCGCTATTAAACTTCCAGGATAAGGCAAACAGAGACCCGATTAGATCATTTTATATAACGGTTAATATAAGAATGCAGCGTAATTCTATCACATTTGTTCAAGTTACGTCGCTCCTATTTCAGATAGCGTATTGGGCTAAGCGGCCTCTCAAAGCGCATGAAATGGCGAGTGAAATGCACTATTAAGCTTCTAGGGTAGGGCAAACAGAGACCCGATTAGATCATTTTACATTTTGGTTAATAAAAGAATTCAGCGAAATTCTATCACATTTGTTCAGCTTCTGTCGCTCCTATATCAGATAGCGTACTGGGCTAGGCGGCATCTCAAAGCGCATGAAATGGCGAGTTAAATGCACTATTAGACTTCTATGGTAGGGCGAACAGAGACCCGATTAGATCATTTTACATTAAGGTTAATATAAGAATTCACGGAAATTCTATCACATTTGTTCAATTTACGTCGCTCCTGTTTCAGATAGCGTACTGGGCTAGGCGGCATCTAAAAGCGCATGAAATGGCGAGTATAATGCACTATTAAACTTCTAGGATAAGGCAAACAGAGACCCGATTAGATCATTTTATATTATGGTTAATTTAAGAATTCAGCGAAATTCTATCACATTTGTTCAATTTACGTCGCTCCTATTTCCGATAGCATACTCGGCTAGGCGGCATCTTAAAGCGCGTGGAATGGCGAGTAAAATGCGCTATTAAACTTCCAGGATAAGGCAAACAGAGACCCGATTAGATCATTTTATATAACGGTCAATACAAGAATGCAGCGTAATTCTATCACATTTGTTCAAGTTACGTCGCTCCTATTTCAGATAGCGTATTGGGCTAAGTGGCCTCTCAAAGCGCATGAAATGGCGAGTGAAATGCACTATTAAGCTTCTAGGGTAGGGCAAACAGAGACCCGATTAGATCATTTTACATTTTGGTTAATAAAAGAATTCAGCGAAATTCTATCACATTTGTTCAGCTTCTGTCGCTCCTATATCAGATAGTGTACTGGGCTAGGCGGCATCTCAAAGCGCATGAAATGGCGAGTGAAATGCACTATTAGACTTCTATGGTAGGGCGAACAGAGACCCGATTAGATCATTTTACATTAAGGTTGACATAAGAATTCACGGAAATTCTATCACATTTGTTCAATTTACGTCGCTCCTGTTTCAGATAGCGTACTGGGCTAGGCGGCATCTAAAAGCGCATGAAATGGCGAGTATAATGCACTATTAAACTTCTAGGGTAGGGTAAAAAGAGACTCGATTAGATCATTTTATATTATGGTTAATTTAAGAATTCAGCAAAATTCTATCACATTTGTTCAATTTACGTCGCTCCTATTTCAGATAGCGTACTGGGCCAGGCAGCATCTTAGAGCGCGTGGAATGGCGAGTAAAATGCACTATTAAAATTCTATGATAGGGCAATCAGAGACCCGATTAGATCATTTTATATTATGGTTAATTTAAGAATTCAGCAAAATTCTATCACATTTGTTCAATTTACGTCGCTCCTATTTCAGATAGCGTACTGGGCTAGGCGGCATCTTAAAGCGCGTGGAATGGCAAGTAAACTGCACTATTAAATTTCTATGATAGGGCAATCAGAGACCCGATTAGATCATTTTATATTTTGGTTAACATAAGAATTCAGCGAAATTCTATCACATTTGTTCAATTTACGTCGCTCCTATTTCAGATAGCGTATTGGGCTATGCGGCATCTCAAAGCGCATGAAATGGCGAATAAAATGCGCTATTAAACTTCCAGGATAAGGCAAACAGAGACCCGATTAGATCATTTTATATAACGGTCAATATAAGAATGCAGCGTAATTCTATCACATTTGTTCAATTTACGTCGCTCCTATTTCAGATGGCGTATTGGGCTATGCGGCATCTCAAAGCGCATGAAATGGCGAGTAAAATGCACCATTAAACTTCTATGATAAGCCAAACAGAGACCCGATTAGATCATTTTATATTACGGTTAATATAAGAATGCAGCGTAATTCTATCACATTTGTTCAATTTACGTCGCTCGTATTTCAAATAGCGTATTGGGCTAAGCGGCATCTCAAAGCGCATGAAATGGCGAGTGAAATGCACTATTAGACTTCTTTGGTAGGGCGAACAGAGACCCGATTAGATCATTTTACATTAAGGTTAATATAAGAATTCACGGAAATTCTATCACATTTGTTCAATTTACGTCGCTCCTATTTCAGATAGCGTATTGGCCTAAGCGGCATCTCAAAGCGCATGAAATGGCGAGTAAAATGCACTATTAAACTTCTAGGATAAGGCAAACAGAGACCCGATTAGATCATTTTATATCACGGTTAATATAAGAATTCGGCGTAATTCTATCACATTTGTTCAACTTACGTCGCTGCTATTTCAGATAGCGTACTGGGCTAGGCGGCATCTTAAAGCGCGTGGAATGGCAAGTAAAATGCACTATTAAACTTCTATGATAGGGCAATCAGAGACCCGATTAGATCATTTTATATTTTGGTTAATATAAGAATTCAGCGAAATTCTATCACATTTGTTCAATTTACGTCGCTCCTATTTCAGATAGCGAACACGGCTAAGCGGCATCTCAAAGCGCATGAAATGGCGAATAAAATGCACTATAAAACTTCTAGGCTATGGCGATCAGAGCCCCGATCAGATCATTTTACATTATGGTTAATAAAATAATTCAGCGAAATTCTATCACATTTGTTCAACTTACGTCGCTCCTATTTCAGATAGCGTACTGGGCTAGGCGGCATCTTAAAGCGCGTGGAATGGCAAGTAAAATGCACTATTAAACTTCTATGATAGGGCAATCAGAGACCCGATTAGATCATTTTATATTTTGGTTAATATAAGAATTCAGCGAAATTCTATCACATTTGTTCAATTTACGTCGCTCCTATTTCAGATAGCGTATTGGGCTATGCGGCATCTCAAAGCGCATGAAATGGCGAATAAAATGCACTATTAAACTTCTAGGCTAGGGCGAACAGAGCCCCGATCAGATCATTTTACATTATGGTTAATAAAATAATTCAGCGAAATTCTATCACATTTGTTCAACTTACGTCGCTCCTATTTCAGATGGCGTATTGGGCTAAACGGCATCTCAAAGCGCATGAAATGGCGAGTGAAATGCACTATTAGACTTCTATGGTAGGGCGAACAGAGACCCGATTGGATCATTTTACATTAAGGTTAATATAAGAATTCACGGAAATTCTATCGCATTTGTTCAATATACGTCGCTCCTATTTCAGATAGCGTATTGGGCTAAGCGGCATTTCAAAGCGCATGAAATGGCGACTAAAATGCACTATTAAACTTCTAGGCTAGGGCGAACAGAGACCCGATTAGATCATTTTACATTTTGGTTAATAAAAGAATTCAGCGAAATTCTATCACATTTGTTCAATTTACGTCGCTCCTATTTCAGATAGCATATTGGGCTAAGCGACATCTCAAAGCGCATGAAATGACGAGTGAAATGCACTATTAAGCTTCTACGGTGGGGCGAACAGAGACCCGATTATATCATTTTACATTAAGGTTAATATAAGAATTCACGGACATTCTATCACATTTGTTCAATTTACGTCGCTCCTATTTCAGATAGCGTATTGGGCTATGCGGCATCTCAAAGCGCATGAAATGGCGAGTGAAATGCACTATTAGACTTCTATGGTAGGGCGAACAGAGACCCGATTAGATCATTTTATATTGCGGTTAATATAAGAATGCCGCGTAATTCTATCACATTTGGTCAACATACGTCGCTCCTATTTCAGATAGCGTACTGAGCCAGGCGGCATCTCAAAGCGAATGAAATGGCGAGTGAATGCACTATTAGACTTCAATGGTAGGGCGAACAGAGACCCGATCAGATCATTTTACATTAAGATTAATATAAGAATTCACGGAAATTCTATCACATTTGTTCAACTTACGTCGCTCCGATTTCAGATAGCGTATTGGGCTAAACGGCATCTCAAAGCGCATGAAATGGCGAGTGAAATGCACTATTAAACTTCTAGGGTAGGGCAAACAGAGACCCGATAAGACCATTTTATATTATGGTTAATTTAAGAATTCAGCGAAATTCTATCACATTTGTTCAATTTACGTCGCTCCTATATCAGATAGCGTATTGGGCTACGCGGCATCTCAAAGCGCATAAAATGGCGAATAAAATGCACTATTAAACTTCTTGGGCAGGGCAAACAGAGACCCGATTCGATCATTTTATATTATGGTTAATTTAAGAATTCAGCGAAGTTCTATCACATTTGTTCAATTTTCGTCGCTCCTATTTCAGATAGCGTATCGGGCTAACAAGCATTTCAAAGCGCATGAAATGGCGAGTGAAATGCACTATTCAACTCCTAGGATAAGGCAAACAGAGACCCGATTAGATCATTTTATATAACGGTTAATATAAGAATGCAGCGTAATTCTATCACATTTGTTCAAGTTACGTCGCTCCTATTTCAGATAATGTACTGGGCTAGGCGGCATCTCAAAGCGCATGAAATGGCGAGTATAATGCACTATTAAACTTCTAGGATAAGGCAAACAGAGACCCGATTAGTTCATTTTATATTATGGTTAATTTAAGAATTCAGCGAAATTCTATCACATTTGTTCAATTTACGTCGCTCCTATTACAGATAGCTTATTGGGCTTAGCGGCATCTCAAAGCGCATGAAATGACGAGTGAAATGCACAATTAAACTTCTATGATAGGGCAATCAGAGACCCGATTTGATCATTTTATATTTTGTTTAATATAAGATTTCAGGGAAATTTTATCACATTTGTTCAATTTACGTCGCTCCTATTTCAGATAGCGAATTCGGCTAAGCGGCATCTCAAAGCGCATGAAATGGCGAATACAATGCACTATT
Source organism: Macropis europaea (assembly GCA_916610135.2). NCBI lineage: Eukaryota > Metazoa > Arthropoda > Insecta > Hymenoptera > Melittidae > Macropis > Macropis europaea. Next base: position 7,162 of record CAKAJE020001295.1, on the reverse strand, counting down.
AAACTTCTAGGCTAGGTCAAACAGAGCCCCGATCAGATCATTTTACATTATGGTTAATAAAAGAATTCAGCGAGATTCTATCACATTTGTTCAATTTACGTCGCTCCTATTTCAGATAGCGTATTGGGCAATGCGGCATCTCAAAGCACATGCAATGGCGAGTAAAATGGACTATTAAACTTCTAGGGTAGGGCAAACAAAGACCCGATTAAATCATTTTATATTATGGTTAATTTAAGAATTCAGCGTAATTCTATCACATTCGTTCAATTTACGTTGCTCCTATTTCAGATAGCGTATTGGGCTAAGCGGCATCTCAAAGCGCATGAAATGGCGAGTATAATGCACAGTTAAACTTCTAGGATGTGGCAAACAGAGACCCGATTAGATCATTTTATATTACGCTTAATATAAGAATGCGGCGTAATTCTATCACATTTGTTCAACTTACGTCGCTCCTATTTCAGATAGCGTACTGGGCTAGGCGGCTTCTTAAAGCGCGCGGAATGGCGAGTGAAATGCACTATTAGACTTCTATGGTAGGGCGAACGGAGACCCGATAGGATCATTTTACATTTTGGTTAATAAAAGAATTCAGCGAAATTCTATCACATTTGTTCAATTTACGTCGCTCCTATTCCAGATAGCGTATTCGGCTAAGCGGCATCTCAAAGCGCATGAAATGGCGAATAAAATGCACTATTAAACTTCTAGGCTAGGGCGAACAGAGACCCGATCAGATCATTTTACATTATGGTTAATAAAAGAATTCAGCGAAATTCTATCACATTCGTTCAAATTACGTCGCTCCTATTTGAGATAGCGTATTGGGCTGAGCGGCATCTCACATCGCATGAAATGGCGAGTAAAATGCACTATTAAACTTCTAGCGTAGGGCAAACAGAGACCCGATTAGATCATTTTATATTATTGTTAATTTAAGAATTCAGCAAAATTCTATCACATTTGTTCAATTTACGTCGTTACGATTTCAGATAGCGTACTGGGCTCGGCGGCATCTTAAAGCGCGTGGAATGGCGAGTGAAATGCACTATTAGACTTCTATGGTAGGGCGAACAGAGACCCGATTAGATCATTTTATATTATGGTTAATTTAAGAATTCAGCAAAATTCTATCACATTTGTTCAATTTACGTCGATCCTATTTCAGATAGCGTATTGGGATAAGCGGCATCTGAAAGCGCATGAAATGGCGAGTAAAATGCACTATTAAGCTTCTAGGCTAGGGCAAACAAAGACCCGATTAAATCATTTTATATTATGGTTAATTTACGAATTCAGCGAAATTCTATCACATTTATTCAATTGACGTGGCTCCTATTTCAGATAGCGTATTGGCCTAAGCGGCATCGCAAAGCGCATGAAATGGCGAGTATAATGCACTATTAAACTTCTAGGATAAGGCAAACAGAGACCCGATTAGATCATTTTATATTACGGTTAGTATAAGAATGCAGCGTAATTCTATCAAATTTGTTCAACTTACTTCGCTCCTATTTCAGATAGCGTACTGGGCTAGGCGGCATCTCAAAGCGCATGAAATGGCGAGTGAAATGCACTATTAGACTTCTATGGTAGGGCGAACAGAGACCCGATTAGATCATTTTACATTAAGGTTGATATAAGAATTCACGGAAATTCTATCACATTTGTTCAATTTACGTCGCTCCTGTTTCAGATAGCGTACTGGGCTAGGCGGCATCTAAAAGCGCATGAAATGGCGAGTATAATGCACTATTAAACTTCTAGGATAAGCCAAACAGAGACCCGATTAGATCATTTTATATTATGGTTAATTTAAGAATTCAGCGAAATTCTATCACATTTGTTCAATTTACGTCGCTCCTATTTCAGATAGCATACTGCGCAAGGCGGCTTCTTAAAGCGCGTGGAATGGCGAGTAAAACGCGCTATTAAACTTCTAGGATAAGGCAAACAGAGACCCGATTAGATCATTTTATATTACGGTTAATATAAGAATGCAGCGTAATTCCAGCACATTTGTTCAACTTACGTCGCTCCTATTTCAGATAGCGTACTGGGCTAGGCTGCATCTCAAAGCGCATGAAATGGCTAGTGAAATGCACTATTAGACTTCTATGGTAGGGCGAACAGTGGCCCGTTTAGATCATTTTACATTAAGGTTAATATAAGTATTCACGGAAATTCTATCACATTTGTTCAATTTACGTCGCTCCTATTTCAGATAGCGTACTGGGCTAGGCGGCATCTCAAAGCGCATGAAATGGCGACTAAAATGCACTATTAAGCTTCTAGGATAGGGCGAACAGAGACCCGATTACATCATTTCACATTTTGGTTAATAAAAGGATTCAGCGAAATTCCATCACATTTGTTCAATTTACGTCGCTCCTATTTCAGATAGCATATTGGGCTAAGCGGCATCTCAAAGCGCATGAAATGACGAGTGAAATGCACTATTAAGCTTCTAGGGAGGGGCGAACAGAGACCCGATTAGATCATTTTACATTATGGTTAATAAAATAATTCAGCGAAATTCTATCACATTTGTTCAACTTACGTCGCTCCTATTTCAGATGGCGTATTGGGCTAAACGGCATCTCAAAGCGCATGAAATGGCGAGTGAAATGCACTATTAGACTTCTATGGTCGGGCGAACAGAGACCCGATTAGATCATTTTACATTAAGGTTAATATAAGGATTCACGGAAATTCTATCACATTTGTTCAATTTACGTCGCTCCTATTTCAGTTAGCGTACTGGGCTAGGCGGCATCTCAAAGCGCATGAAATCACGAGTGAAATGCACCATTAGACTTCTATGGTAGGCCGAACAGAGACCCGATTAGATCATTTTACATTAAGGTTAATATCAGGATTCACGGAAATTCTATCACATTTGTTCAATTTACGTCGCTCCTATTTCAGATAGCGTATTGGGCTATGCGGCATCTCAAAGCGCATGAAATGGCGAGTAAAATGCACTATTAAACTTCTAGGGTAGGACAAACAGAGACCCGATTAGATCATTTCATATTATGGTTAATTTAAGAATGCAGCGAAATTCTATCACATTTGTTCAATTTACGTCGCTCCTATTTCAGATGGCGTATTGGGCTATGCGGCATCTCAAAGCGCATGAAATGGCAAGTAAAATGCACCATTAAACTTCTAGGATAAGCCAAACAGAGACCCGATTAGATCATTTTATATTACGGTTAATATAAGAATTCAGCGTAATTCTATCACATTTGTTCAATTTACGTCGCTCGTATTTCAAATAGCGTATTGGGCTAAGCGGCATCTCAAAGCGCATGAAATGGCGAGTGAAATGCACTGTTAGACTTCTATGGTAGGGCGAACAGAGACCCGATTAGATCATTTTACATTAATGTTAATATAAGAATTCACGGAAATTCTATCACATTTGTTCAATTTACGTCGCTCCTATTTCAGATAGCGTATTGGGCTAAGCGGCATCTCAAAGCGCGTGAAATGGCGAGTAAAATGCACTATTAAACTTCTAGGATAAGGCAAACAGAGACCCGATTAGATCATTTTATATTACGGTTAATATAAGAATTCGGCGTAATTCTATCACATTTGTTCAACTTACGTCGCTCCTATTTCAGATAGCGTACTGGGCTAGGCGGCATCTTAAAGCGCGTGGAATGGCGAGTAAAATGCACTATTAGACTTCTATGGTAGGGCGAACAGAGACCCGATTGGATCATTTTACATTAAGGTTAATATAAGAATTCACGGAAATTCTATCACATTTGTTCAATTTACGTCGCTCCTATTTCAGATAGCGTATTGGGCTAAGCGGCATTTCAAAGCGCATGAAATGGCGACTAAAATGCACTATTAAACTTCTAGGATAAGGCAAACGGAGACCCGATTAGATCATTTTATATTTTGTTTAATATAAGATTTCAGGGAAATTGTATCACATTTGTTCAATTAACGTCGCTCCTATTTCAGATAGCGTATTGGGCTAAACGGCATCTCAAAGCGCATGAAATGGCGAGTGAAATGCACTATTAGACTTCTATGGTAGGGCGAACAGAGACCCGATTGGATCATTTTACATTAAGGTTAATATAAGAATTCACGGAAATTCTATCACATTTGTTCAATTTACGTCGCTCCTATTTCAGATAGCGTATTGGGCTAAGCGGCATTTCAAAGCGCATGAAATGGCGACTAAAATGCACTATTAAACTTCTAGGCTAGGGCGAACAGAGACCCGATTAGATCATTTTACATTTTGGTTAATAAAAGAATTCAGCGAAATTCTATCACATTTGTTCAATTTACGTCGCTCCTATTTCAGATAGCATATTGGGCTAAGCGGCATCTCAAAGCGCATGAAATGACGAGTGAAATGCACTATTAAGCTTCTAGGGTGGGGCGAACAGGGACCCGATTATATCATTTTACATTAAGGTTAATATAAGAATTCACGGAAATTCTATCACATTTGTTCAATTTACGTCGCTCCTATTTCAGATAGCGTATTGGGCTATGCGGCATCTCAAAGCGCATGAAATGGCGAGTGAAATGCACTATTAGACTTCTATGGTAGGGCGAACAGAGACCCGATTAGATCATTTTATATTACGGTTAATATAAGAATGCCGCGTAATTCTATCACATTTGGTCAACATACGTCGCTCCTATTTCAGATAGCGTACTGGGCCAGGCGGCATCTCAAAGCGAATGAAATGGCGAGTGAATGCACTATTAGACTTCTATGGTAGGGCGAACAGAGACCCGATCAGATCATTTTACATTAAGATTAATATAAGAATTCACGGAAATTCTATCACATTTGTTCAACTTACGTCGCTCCGATTTCAGATAGCGTATTGGGCTAAACGGCATCTCAAAGCGCATGAAATGGCGAGTGAAATGCACTATTAAACTTCTAGGGTAGGGCAAACAGAGACCCGATAAGACCATTTTATATTATGGTTAATTTAAGAATTCAGCGAAATTCTATCACATTTGTTCAATTTACGTCGCTCCTATATCAGATAGCGTATTGGGCTACGCGGCATCTCAAAGCGCATAAAATGGCGAATAAAATGCTCTATTAAACTTCTAGGATAAGGCAAACAGAGACCCGATTCGATCATTTTATATTATGGTTAATTTAAGAATTCAGCGAAGTTCTATCACATTTGTTCAATCTACGTCGCTCCTATTTCAGATAGCGTATTGGGCTAACAAGCATTTCAAAGCGCATGAAATGGCGAGTGAAATGCACTATTCAACTCCTAGGATAAGGCAAACAGAGACCCGATTAGATCATTTTATATAACGGTTAATATAAGAATGCAGCGTAATTCTATCACATTTGTTCAAGTTACGTCGCTCCTATTTCAGATAATGTACTGGGCTAGGCGGCATCTCAAAGCGCATGAAATGGCGAGTATAATGCACTATTAAACTTCTAGGATAAGGCAAACAGAGACCCGATTAGTTCATTTTATATTATGGTTAATTTAAGAATTCAGCGAAATTCTATCACATTTGTCCAATTTACGTCGCTCCTATTACAGATAGCTTATTGGGCTTAGCGGCACCTCAAAGCGCATGAAATGACGAGTGAAATGCACAATTAAACTTCTATGATAGGGCAATCAGAGACCCGATTTGATCATTTTATATTTTGTTTAATATAAGATTTCAGGGAAATTTTATCACATTTGTTCAATTTACGTCGCTCCTATTTCAGATAGCGAATTCGGCTAAGCGGCATCTCAAAGCGCATGAAATGGCGAATACAATGCACTATTAAACTTCTAGGCTAGGTCAAACAGAGCCCCGATCAGATCATTTTACATTATGGTTAATAAAAGAATTCAGCGAGATTCTATCACATTTGTTCAATTTACGTTGCTCCTATTTCAGATAGCGTATTGGGCAATGCGGCATCTCAAAGCACATGCAATGGCGAGTAAAATGGACTATTAAACTTCTAGGGTAGGGCAAACAAAGACCCGATTAAATCATTTTATATTATGGTTAATTTAAGAATTCAGCGTAATTCTATCACATTCGTTCAATTTACGTTGCTCCTATTTCAGATAGCGTATTGGGCTAAGCGGCATCTCAAAGCGCATGAAATGGCGAGTATAATGCACAGTTAAACTTCTAGGATGAGGCAAACAGAGACCCGATTAGATCATTTTATATTACGCTTAATATAAGAATGCGGCGTAATTCTATCACATTTGTTCAACTTACGTCGCTCCTATTTCAGATAGCGTACTGGGCTAGGCGGCATCTTAAAGCGCGCGGAATGGCGAGTGAAATGCACTATTAGACTTCTATGGTAGGGCGAACGGAGACCCGACAGGATCATTTTACATTTTGGTTAATAAAAGAATTCAGCGAAATTCTATCACATTTGTTCAATTTACGTCGCTCCTATTCCAGATAGCGTATTCGGCTAAGCGGCATCTCAAAGCGCATGAAATGGCGAATAAAATGCACTATTAAACTTCTAGGCTAGGGCGAACAGAGACCCGATCAGATCATTTTACATTACGGTTAATAAAAGAATTCAGCGAAATTCTATCACATTCGTTCAAATTACGTCGCTCCTATTTGAGATAGCGTATTGGGCTATGCGGCATCTCAAAGCGCATGAAATGGCGAGTAAAATGCACTATTAAACTTCTAGCGTAGGGCAAACAGAGACCCGATTAGATCATTTTATATTATTGTTAATTTAAGAATTCAGCAAAATTCTATCACATTTGTTCAATTTACGTCGTTACGATTTCAGATAGCGTACTGGGCTCGGCGGCATCTTAAAGCGCGTGGAATGGCGAGTGAAATGCACTATTAGACTTCTATGGTAGGGGCGAACAGAGACCCGATTAGATCATTTTATATTATGGTTAATTTAAGAATTCAGCAAAATTCTATCACATTTGTTCAATTTACGTCGATCCTATTTCAGATAGCGTATTGGGATAAGCGGCATTTGAAAGCGCATGAAATGGCGAGTAAAATGCACTATTAAGCTTCTAGGCTAGGGCAAACAAAGACCCGATTAAATCATTTTATATTATGGTTAATTTACGAATTCAGCGAAATTCTATCACATTTATTCAATTTACGTGGCTCCTATTTCAGATAGCGA
>CAKAJE020001294.1:0-19499 GCA_916610135.2 Macropis europaea | reverse complement strand
GCCCTACCCTAGAAGTTTAATAGTGCATTTCAGTCCTCATTTCATGAGCTTTGAGATGCCGCTTAGCCCAATAAGCTATCTGAAATAGGAGCGACGTAAATTGAATAAATGTGATAGAATTTCGCTGAATTCTTATATTAACCAAAATATAAAATGATCTAATCGGGTCTCTTATTGCCCTATCATAGAAGTTTCATAGTGCATTTTACTGGCCCTTCCACGTGCTTTAAGATGCCGCCTAGCCCAGTACGCTATCTCAAGCAGGTGCGGCGTAAATTGAACAAATGTGATAGAATTACTCTTAATTCTTATATTAACCGTAATATAAAATGATCTAATCGGGTCTCTCTTTGCATTACCCTAGAAGTTTAATCGTGCATTTTACTCGCCATTTCATGGGCATTGAGATGCCGCTTAGCCCAATACGCTATCTGAAATATGAGCGACGTAAATTGAACAAATGTGATAGAATTTCGCTGAATTCTTATATTAACCTTAATGTTAAATGATCTAATCGGGTCTCTGTTCGCCCTAGCCTAGAAGTTTAATAGTGCATTTTACCCGCCATTTCATGCGCTTTGAGATGCCGCTTAGCCCAATACGCTATCTGAAATAGGAGCGACGTAAATTGGACAAATGTGATAGAATTTCGCTGAATTCTTTAATTAACTATAATATAAAATTATCTAATCGGGTCTCTGTTCGCCCTACCCTAGAAGCTTAATAGTGCATTTCACTCGTCATTTCATGCGCTTTCAGATGCCGCTTAGCCCAATACACTATCTGAAATAGGAGCGACGTAAATTTAACAAATGTGATAGAATTTCGCTGAATTCTTTTATTAACCATAATGTAATATGATCTAATCGGGTCTCTGATTGCCCTATCATAGAAGTTTAATATTGCATTTTACTCGCCATTCCGCACGCTTTAAGATGCCGCCTAGCCCAGTACGCTATCTGAAATAGGAACGACGTAAATTGAACAAATGTGACAGAATTTTGCTAAATTCTTAAATTAACCATAATACAAAATGATCTAATCGGGTCTCTGTTCGCCCTACCCTAGAAGTTTAATAGTGCATTTCACTCGCTATTCCACGCGCTTTAAGATGCCGGCTAGCCCAGTAGGCTATCTGAAATAGGAGTGACGTAAATTGAACAAATGTGATAGAATTACGCTTAATTCTTATATTAGCCGTAATATAAAATGATCTAATCGGGTCTCTCTTTGCATTACCCTAGAAGTTTAATAGTGCATTTTACTCGCCATTTCATGGGCATTGAGATGCCGCTTAGCCTAATACGCTATCTGAAATAGGAGCGACGTAAATTGAACAAATGTGATAGAATTTCGTTGAATTCTTAAATTAACCATAATATACAATGATCTAATCGGGTCTCTGTTCGCCCTAGCCTAGAAGTTTAATAGTGCATTTTACCCGCCATTTCATGCGCTTTGAGATGCCGCTTAGCCCAATACGCTATCTGAAATAGGAGCGACGTAAATTGAACAAATGTGATAGAATTTCGCTGAATTCTTAAATTAACCATAATACAAAATGATCTAATCGGGTCTCTGTTTGCCGTACCCTAGAAGTATAATAGTGCATTTTACTCGACATTTCATGCGCTTTAAGATGCCGCCTAGCCCAGTACGCTATCTGAAATAGGAGCGACGTAAATTGAACAAATGTGACAGAATTTCGCTGAATCCTTATATTAACCAAAATATAAAATGATCTGATCGGGTCTCTTATTGCCCTATCATAGAAGTTTCATAGTGCATTTTACTCGCCCTTCCACGCGCTTTAAGATGCCGTCTAGCCCAGTACGCTATCTGAAATAGGAGCGGCGTAAGTTGAACAAATGTGATACTATTACGCTGAATTCTTATATTATCCATAATATAAAATGATATAATCGGGTCTGTGCTTGCGTTACCCTAGAAGTTTAATAGTGCATTTTACCCGCCATTTCATGCGCTTTGAGATGCCGCTCAGCCCAATACGCTATCTGAAATAGGAGCGACGTAAATTGAACAAATGTGATAGAATTTCGCTGAATTCTTTAATTAACTATAATATAAAATTATCTAATCGGGTCTCTGTTCGCCCTACCCTAGAAGCTTAATAGTGCAGTTCACTCGTCATTTCATGCGCTTTCAGATGCCGCTTAGCCCAATACACTATCTGAAATAGGAGCGACGTAAATTTAACAAATGTGATAGAATTTCGCTGAATTCTTTTATTAACCATAATGTAATATGATCTACTCGGGTCTCTGTTTGCCTTACCCTAGAAGTTTAATAGTGCATTTTACTCGCCATTTCATGCGCTTTGAGGTGCCGCTTAGCCCAATACGCTATCTGAAATAGGAGCGACGTAAATTGAACTAATGTGATAGAATTTCGTTGAATTCTTAAATTAACCATAATATACAATGATCTAATCGGGTCTCTGTTCGCCCTAGCCAAGAAGTTTAATAGTGCATTTTACTCGCCCTTCCACGCGCTTTAAGATGCCGCCTAGCCCACTACGCTATCTCAAGCAGGTGCGGCGTAACTTGAACAAATGTGATAGAATTTCCCTGAATTCTTATATTATCCGTAATATAAAATGATTTAATCGGGTCTCTGTTCGCCCTAGCCTAGAAGTATAATAGTGCATTTTACTCGCCATTTCATGCGCTTTGAGATGCCGCTTAGCCCAATACGCTATCTGAAATAGGAGCGACGTAAATTGAACAAATGTGATAGAATTTCGCTGAATTCTGAAATTAACTATAATATAAAATGATCTAATCGGGTCTCTGTTCGCCCTACCCTAGAAGTTTAATAGTGCATTTCACTCGCTATTCCCCGCGCTTTAAGATGCCGGCTAGCCCAGTAGGCTATCTGAAATAGGAGTGACGTAAATTGAACAAATGTGATAGAATTACGCTTAATTCTTATATTAACCGTAATATAAAATGATCTAATCGGGTCTCTCTTTGCATTACCCTAGAAGTTTAATAGAGCATTTTACTCGCCATTTCATGGGCATTGAGATGCCGCTTAGCCTAATACGCTATCTGAAATAGGAGCGACGTAAATTGAACAAATGTGACAGAATTTCGCTGAATCCTTATATTAACCAAAATATAAAATGATCTGATCGGGTCTCTTATTGCCCTATCATAGAAGTTTCATAGTGCATTTTACTCGCCCTTCCACGCGCTTTAAGATGCCGTCTAGCCCAGTACGCTATCTGAAATAGGAGCGGCGTAAGTTGAACAAATGTGATACTATTACGCTGAATTCTTATATTATCCATAATATAAAATGATATAATCGGGTCTGTGCTTGCGTTACCCTAGACGTTTAGTAGTGCATTTTACCCGCCATTTCATGCGCTTTGAGATGCCGCTTAGCCCAATACGCTATCTGAAATAGGAGCGACGTAAATTGAACAAATGTGATAGAATTTCGCTGAATTCTTTAATTAACTATAATATAAAATTATCTAATCGGGTCTCTGTTCGCCCTACCCTAGAAGCTTAATAGTGCATTTCACTCGTCATTTCATGCGCTTTCAGATGCCGCTTAGACCAATACACTATCTGAAATAGGAGCGACGTAAATTTAACAAATGTGATAGAATTTCGCTGAATTCTTTTATTAACCATAATGTAATATGATCTAATCGGGTCTCTGTTTGGCTTACCCTAGAAGTTTAATAGTGCATTTTACTCGCCATTTCATGCGCTTTGAGGTGCCGCCTAGCCCAATACGCTATCTGAAATAGGAGCGACGTAAATTGAACAAATGTGATAGAATTTCGCTGAATTCTTTTATTAACCATAATGTAAAATGATCTAACCGGGTCTCTGTTCGCCCTAGCCTAGGTCTTTAATAGTGCATTTTATTCGCCATTTCATACGCTTTGAGATGCCGCTTAGCCCAATACGCTATCTGAAATAGGAGCGACGTAAATTGATCAAATGTGATAGAATTTGGCTGAATTCTTATATAAACCAAAATATAAAATGATCTAATCGGGTCTCTGATTGCTCTATCATAGAAGTTTAATAGTGCATTTTACTCGCCATTCCGCACGCTTTAAGATGCCGCCTAGCCCAGTACGCTATCTGAAATAGGAACGACGTAAATTGAACAAATGTGACAGAATTTTGCTAAATTCTTAAATTAACCATAATACAAAATGATCTAATCGGGTCTCTGTTTGCCGTACCCTAGAAGTATAATAGTTCATTTTACTCGACATTTCATGCGCTTTGAGATGCCGCTTAGCCCAGTACGCTATCTGAAATAGGAGCGACGTAAATTGAACAAATGTGATAGAATTTCGCTGAATTCTTAAATTAACCATAATACAAAATGATCTAATCGGGTCTCTGTTTGCCGTACCCTAGAAGTATAATAGTTCATTTTACTCGACATTTCATGCGCTTTGAGATGCCGCTTAGCCCAGTACGCTATCTGAAATAGGAGCGACGTAAATTGAACAAATGTGATAGAATTTCGCTGAATTCTTAAATTAACCATAATACAAAATGATCTAATCGGGTCTCTGTTTGCCCTACCCTAGAAGTTTAGTAGTGCATTTTACTCGCCCTTCCACGCGCTTTAAGATGCCGCCTAGCCCTGTACGCTATCTGAAATAGGAGCGACGCAAATTGAACAAATGTGATAGAATTTCGCTGAATTCTTATATTAACCAAAATATAAAATGATCTAATCGGGTCTCTGTTTGCCCTACCCTAGAAGTTTAATACTGCATTTTACTCGCCATTTCTTGCGCTTTGAGATGCCGCTTAGCCCAATAAGCTATCTGAAATAGGAGCGACGTAAATTGAACAAGTGCGACAGAATTTCCCTGAAATCTTATATTAAACAAAATATAAAATGATCTAATCGGGTCTCTGTTTGCCCTACCCTAGAAGTTTAATAGTGCATTTTACTCGTCATTTCATGCGCTTTGAGATGTCGCATAGCCCAATACGCTATCTGAAATAGGAACGACGTAAAGTGAACAAATGCGATAGAATTTTTCTGAATTCTTAAATTAACCATAATATAAAATGATCTAATCGGGTCTCTGTTTGCCCTACCCTTGAAGTTTAATAGTGCATTTTACTCGCCATTCCACGCGCTTTAAGATGCCGCCTATCCCAGTACGCTATCTGAAAGAGGAGCGACGTAAGTTGAACAAATGTGATAGAATTACGCTGAATTCTTATATTAACCGTAATATAAAATGATCTAATCGGGTCTCTGTTTGGCTTATCCTAGAAGTTTAATAGTGCATGTTACTCGCCATTTCATGCGCATTGAGATGCCGCTTAGCCCAATACGCTATCTGAAATAGGAGCGACGTAAATTGAACAAATGTGATAGAATTTCGCTGAAGTCTTATATTAACCGTAATATAAAATGATCTATTCGGGTTTCTGTTCGCCCTACCCCAGAAGTTTAATAGAGCATTTCACTCGTCAATCCATGCGCTTTGAGATGCCGCTTAGCCCAATACGCTATCTGAAATAGGAGCGACGTAAATTGAACAAATGTGATAGAATTTCGCTGAATTCTTATATTAACCAAAATACAAAATGATCTAATCGGGTCTCTGATTGCCCTATCATAGAAGTTTAATAGTGCATTTTATTCGCCATTCTACGCGCTTTAAGATGCCGCCTAGCCCAGTACGCTATCTGAAATAGGAGCTACGTAAGTTGAACAAATGTGACAGAATTACGCTGAATTCTTATATTAACCTTAATGTAAAATGATCTAATCTGGTCTCTGTTCGCCCCACCCTAGATGTTTAATAGTGCATTTCACTCGTCATTTCATGCGCTTTGAGATGCCGCTTAGCCCAATAAGCTATCTGAAATAGGAGCGACGTAAATTGAACAAATGTGATAGAATTTTGCTGAATTCTTAAATTAAGCATAATATAAAATGATCTAATCGGGTCTCTGATTGCCCTACACTAGAAGTATAATAGTGCATTTTACTCGCCATTTCATGCGCTTTGAGATGCAGCTTACCCCAATACGCTATCTGAAATAGGAGCGACGTAAATTGAACAAATGTGATAGAATTTCGCTGAATTCTTATATTAACCAAATTACAAAATGATCTAATCGGGTCTCTGATTGCCCTACCCTAGAAGTTTAATAGTGCATTTTACTCGCCATGTCTTGCGCTTTGAGATGCAGCTTACCCCAATACGCTATCTGAAATAGGAGCGACGTAAATTGAACAAATGTGATAGAATTTCGCTGAATTCTTATATTAACCAAAACATAAAATGATCTAATCGGGTCTCTGATTGCCCTATCATAGAAGGCTAATAGTGCATTTTACTCGCTATTCCACGCGCTTTAATATGGCGGCTAGCCCAGTAGGCTATCTGACATAGGAGTGACGTAAATTGAACAAATGTGATAGAATTACGCTTAATTCTTATATTAACCGTAATATAAAATGATCTAATCGGGTCTCTGTTTGTCCTACCCTAGAAGTTTAATAGTGCATTTCACTCGTAATTTCATGCGCTTTGAGATGCCGCTTAGCCCAATACGCTATCTGAAATAGGAGCTACGTAAGTTGAACAAATGTGACAGAATTACGCTGAATTCTTATATTAACCTTAATGTAAAATGATCTAATCTGGTCTCTGTTCGCCCTACCCTAGAAGTTTAATAGTGCATTTCACTCGTCATTCCACGCGCTTTAAGATGCCGCTTAGTCCAGTACGCTATCCGAAATAGGAGCGACGTAAATTGAACGAATGTGATGGAATTACGCTTAATTCTTATATTAACATTAATATAAAATGATCTAATCGGGTCTCTGATTGCCCTATCATAGAAGGCTAATAGTGCATTTTACTCGCCATTCCACGCGCTTTAAGATGCCGCCTCGCCCAGTACGCTATCTGAAATAGGAGCGACGTAAATTGAACAAATGTGATAGAATTTTGCTGAATTCTTAAATTAACCATAATATAAAATGATCTAATCGGGTCTCTGTTTGCCCTACCCTAGAAGTTTAATAGTGCATTCTATTCGCCATTCCATGCGCTTTGAGATGCCGCTTGGCCCAATTCGCTATCTGAAATAGGAGCGACGTAAATTGAACAAATGTGATAGGATTTCGCTGAATTCTTATATTAACCAAAATATAAAATGATCTAATCGGGTCTCTGATTGCCCTATCATAGAAGGCTAATAGTGCATTTTACTCGCTATTCCACGCGCTTTAAGATGGCGGCTAGCCCAGTAGGCTAGCTGAAATGGGAGTGACGTAAATTGAACAAATGTGATAGAATTACGCTTAATTCTTATATTAACCGTAATATAAAATGATCTAATCGGGTCTCTGTTTGTCCTACCCTAGAAGTTTAATAGTGCATTTCACTCGTAATTTCATGCGCTTTGAGATGCCGCTTAGCCCAATACGCTATCTGAAATAGGAGCGACGTAAATTGAACAAATGTGATAGAATTTCCCTGAATTCTTATATTATCCTTAATGTAAAATGATCTAATCGGGTCTCTGTTCGACCTACCCTAGAAGTTTAATAGTGCATTTTATTCGACATTCCGTGCGCTTTGAGATGCCGCTTAGCCCAATACGCTATCTTAAATAGGACAGACGGTAAATTGAACAAATGTGATAGAATTTTGCTGAATTCTTAAATTAACCATAATACAAAATGATCTAATCGGGTCTCTGTTTGCCCTACCCTAGAAGTATAATAGTGCATTTTACTCGCCATTCCATGCGCTTTGAGATGCCGCTTAGCCCAATACGCTATCTGAAATATGAGCGACGTAAATTGAACAAATGTGATAGAATTTCCCTGAAATCTTATATTAACCATAATATAAAATGATCTAATCGGGTCTCTGATTGCCCTATCATAGTAGTTTAATAGTGCATTTTACTCGCCATTTCATGCGCTTTGAGATGCCGCTTAGCCCAACACGCTATCTGAAATAGGAGCGACGTAAATTGAACAAATGTGATAGAATTTCGCTGAATTCATATATTAACCAAAATATAAAATTATCTAATCGGGTCTCTGATTGCCCTATCATAGAAGTTTAATAGTGCATTTCACTCATCATTTCATGCGCTTTGAGATGCCGCTTAGCCGAATACGCTATCTGAAATAGGAGCGACGTAAATCGAACAAATGTGATAGAATTTCCCTGAATTCTTATATTAACCTTAATGTAAAATGATCTAATCGGGTCTCTGTTTGCCCAAGCCAAGAAGATTAATAGTGCATTTTATTGGACATTCCATGCGCTTTGAGATGCCGCTTAGCCCAATACGCTATCTGAAATAGGAGCGACGTAAATTGAACAAATGTGATAGAATTTCCTTGACTTCTTATATTAACCAAAATATAAAATGATCTGATCGGGTCCCTGATTGCCCTATCATAGAAGTTTAATAGTGCATTTTACTCGCCATTCCACGCGCTTTAAGATGCCGCCTAGCTCAGTACGCTATCTGAAATAGGAGCGACGTAAATTGAACAAATGTGATAGAATTTTGCTGAATTCTTAAATTAACGGTAATATAAAATGATCTAATCGGGTCTCTGTTTGCCCTACCCTAGAAGTTTAATAGTGCATTTCACTCGTCATTTCATGCGCTTTGAGATGCCGCTTAGCACACTGCGCTATCTGAAATAGGAGAGACGTAAATTGAACAAATGTGATAGTATTTCGCTGAATTCTTATATTAACCATAATATAAAATGATCTAATCGGGTCTCTGATTGCCCTATCATAGAAGTTTAATAGTGCATTTTACTCGCCATTTCATGCGCTTTGAGATGCCGCTTAGCCCAATACGCTATCTGAAATAGGACCGACGTAAATTGAACAAATGTGATAGAATTTCCCTGAATTCTTAAATTAACATTAATGTAAAATGATCTAATCGGGTCTCTGTTCGCCCTACCCTAGAAGTTTAATATTGCATTGCACTCGCCATTTCATGCGCTTTGAGATGCCGCTTAGCCCAATACGCTATCTGAAATAGGACCGACGTAAATTGAACAAATGTGATAGAATTACGCTGAATTCTTATATTAACCATAATGTAAAATTATCTAATCGGGTCTCTGTTCACCCTAGCCTATAAGTTTAATAGTGCATTTCATTCGCCATCTCATGCGCTTTGAGATGCCGCTTAGCCCAATACGCTATCTGCAATAGGAACGACGTAAATTGAACGAATGTGATAGAATTTCCCTGAAATCTTATATTAAACAAAATATCAAATGGTCTAATCGGGTCTCTGATTGCCCTATCATAGAAGTTTAGTAGTGCATTTTGCTCGCCCTTCCACGCGCTTTATGATGCCGCCTAGCCCAGTACGCTATCTGAAATAGGAGCGACATAGGTTGAACAAATGTGATAGAATTACGCTGTGTTCTTATATTAACCGTAACATAAAATGATCTAATCGGGTCTCTTTTTGCTTTACCCTCGAAGTTTAATAGTGCGTTTTACTCGTCATTTGATGCGCTTTGAGATTCCGCTTAGCCCAACACGCTATCTGAAATAGGAGCGACGTAAATTGAACAAATGTGATAGAATTTCCCTGAATTCTTATATTAACCTT
The DNA here is from genome assembly GCA_916610135.2 of Macropis europaea. NCBI lineage: Eukaryota > Metazoa > Arthropoda > Insecta > Hymenoptera > Melittidae > Macropis > Macropis europaea. The sequence goes on along the minus strand of CAKAJE020001294.1, from coordinate 9,849 downwards.
AATGTAAAATGATCTAATCGGGTCTCTGTTTGCCCTAGCCAAGAAGATTAATAGTGCATTTTGTTGGACATTCCATGCGCTTTGAGATTCCGCTTAGCCCAATACGCTATCTGAAATAGGAGCAACGTAAATTGAACAAATGTGATAGAATTTCGCTGCATTCATATATTAACCAAAATATAAAATGATCTAATCGGGTCTCTGATTGCCCTACCCTAGAAGTTTAATAGTGCATTTTACTCGCCATTCCACGCGCTTTAAGATGCCGCCTAGCCCAGTACGCTATCTCAAGCAGGTGCGGCGTAAGTTGAACAAATGTGATAGAATTACGCTGAATTCTTATATTATCCGTAATATAAAATGATCTAATCGGTTCTCTGTTTGCCTTATCCTAGAATTTTAATAGTACATCTTACTCGCCATTTCATGCGCTTTGAGATGCCGCCTAACCCAATACGCTATCTGAAATAGGAGAGACGTAAATTGAACAAATGCGATAGAATTTCCCTGAATTCTTATATTAACCTTAATGTAAAATGATCTAATCGGGTCTCTGTTTGCCCTAGCCAAGAAGATTAATAGTGCATTTTATTGGACATTCCATGCGCTTTGAGATTCCGCTTAGCCCAATACGCTATCTGAAATAGGAGCGACGTAAATTGAACAAATGTGATAGAATTTCCCTGAATTCTTATATTATCCTTAATGTAAAATGATCTAATCGGGTCTCTGTTCGACCTACCCTAGAAGTTTAATAGTGCATTTTATTCGACATTCCGTGCGCTTTGAGATGCCGCTTAGCCCAATACGCTATCTTAAATAGGACAGACGGTAAATTGAACAAATGTGATAGAATTTTGCTGAATTCTTAAATTAACCATAATACAAAATGATCTAATCGGGTCTCTGTTTGCCCTACCCTAGAAGTATAATAGTGCATTTTACTCGCCATTCCATGCGCTTTGAGATGCCGCTTAGCCCAATACGCTATCTGAAATATGAGCGACGTAAATTGAACAAATGTGATAGAATTTCCCTGAAATCTTATATTAACCATAATATAAAATGATCTAATCGGGTCTCTGATTGCCCTATCATAGTAGTTTAATAGTGCATTTTACTCGCCATTTCATGCGCTTTGAGATGCCGATTAGCCCAACACGCTATCTGAAATAGGAGCGACGTAAATTGAACAAATGTGATAGAATTTCGCTGAATTCATATATTAACCAAAATATAAAATTATCTAATCGGGTCTCTGATTGCCCTATCATAGAAGTTTAATAGTGCATTTCACTCATCATTTCATGCGCTTTGAGATGCCGCTTAGCCGAATACGCTATCTGAAATAGGAGCGACGTAAATCGAACAAATGTGATAGAATTTCCCTGAATTCTTATATTAACCTTAATGTAAAATGATCTAATCGGGTCTCTGTTTGCCCAAGCCAAGAAGATTAATAGTGCATTTTATTGGACATTCCATGCGCTTTGAGATGCCGCTTAGCCCAATACGCTATCTGAAATAGGAGCGACGTAAATTGAACAAATGTGATAGAATTTCCTTGACTTCTTATATTAACCAAAATATAAAATGATCTGATCGGGTCCCTGATTGCCCTATCATAGAAGTTTAATAGTGCATTTTACTCGCCATTCCACGCGCTTTAAGATGCCGCCTAGCTCAGTACGCTATCTGAAATAGGAGCGACGTAAATTGAACAAATGTGATAGAATTTTGCTGAATTCTTAAATTAACGGTAATATAAAATGATCTAATCGGGTCTCTGTTTGCCCTACCCTAGAAGTTTAATAGTGCATTTCACTCGTCATTTCATGCGCTTTGAGATGCCGCTTAGCACACTGCGCTATCTGAAATAGGAGAGACGTAAATTGAACAAATGTGATAGTATTTCGCTGAATTCTTATATTAACCATAATATAAAATGATCTAATCGGGTCTCTGATTGCCCTATCATAGAAGTTTAATAGTGCATTTTACTCGCCATTTCATGCGCTTTGAGATGCCGCTTAGCCCAATACGCTATCTGAAATAGGACCGACGTAAATTGAACAAATGTGATAGAATTTCCCTGAATTCTTAAATTAACATTAATGTAAAATGATCTAATCGGGTCTCTGTTCGCCCTACCCTAGAAGTTTAATATTGCATTGCACTCGCCATTTCATGCGCTTTGAGATGCCGCTTAGCCCAATACGCTATCTGAAATAGGACCGACGTAAATTGAACAAATGTGATAGAATTACGCTGAATTCTTATATTAACCATAATGTAAAATTATCTAATCGGGTCTCTGTTCACCCTAGCCTATAAGTTTAATAGTGCATTTCATTCGCCATCTCATGCGCTTTGAGATGCCGCTTAGCCCAATACGCTATCTGCAATAGGAACGACGTAAATTGAACGAATGTGATAGAATTTCCCTGAAATCTTATATTAAACAAAATATCAAATGGTCTAATCGGGTCTCTGATTGCCCTATCATAGAAGTTTAGTAGTGCATTTTGCTCGCCCTTCCACGCGCTTTATGATGCCGCCTAGCCCAGTACGCTATCTGAAATAGGAGCGACGTAGGTTGAACAAATGTGATAGAATTACGCTGTGTTCTTATATTAACCGTAACATAAAATGATCTAATCGGGTCTCTTTTTGCTTTACCCTCGAAGTTTAATAGTGCGTTTTACTCGTCATTTGATGCGCTTTGAGATTCCGCTTAGCCCAACACGCTATCTGAAATAGGAGCGACGTAAATTGAACAAATGTGATAGAATTTCGCTGAATTCATATATTAACCAAAATATAAAATGATCTAATCGGGTCTCTGATTGCCCTATCATAGAAGTTTAATAGTGTACTTCACTCATCATTTCATGCGCTTTGAGATGCCGCTTAGCCGAATACACTATCTGAAATAGGAGCGACGTAAATTGAACAAATGTGATAGAATTTCCCTGAATTCTTATATTAACCTTAATGTAAAATGATCTAATCGGGTCTCTGTTTGCCCTAGCCAAGAAGATTAATAGTGCATTTTATTGGACATTCCATGCGCTTTGAGATTCCGCTTAGCCCAATACGCTATCTGAAATAGGAGCAACGTAAATTGAACAAATGTGATAGAATTTCGCTGCATTCATATATTAACCAAAATATAAAATGATCTAATCGGGTCTCTGATTGCCCTACCCTAGAAGTTTAATAGTGCATTTTACTCGCCATTCCACGCGCTTTAAGATGCCGCCTAGCCCAGTACGCTATCTCAAGCAGGTGCGGCGTAAGTTGAACAAATGTGATAGAATTACGCTGAATTCTTATATTATCCGTAATATAAAATGATCTAATCGGTTCTCTGTTTGCCTTATCCTAGAATTTTAATAGTACATCTTACTCGCCATTTCATGCGCTTTGAGATGCCGCCTAACCCAATACGCTATCTGAAATAGGAGAGACGTAAATTGAACAAATGCGATAGAATTTCCCTGAATTCTTATATTAACCTTAATGTAAAATGATCTACTCGGGTCTCTGTTCGCCCTACCCTAGAAGTTTAAGAGTGCATTTCAGTCCTCATTTCATGAGCTTTGAGATGCCGCTTAGCCCAATAAGCTATCTGAAATAGGAGCGACGTAAATTGAATAAATGTGATAGAATTTCGCTGAATTCTTATATTAACCAAAATATAAAATGATCTAATCGGGTCTCTTATTGCCCTATCATAGAAGTTTCATAGTGCATTTTACTGGCCCTCCCACGCGCTTTAAGATGCCGTCTAGCCCAGTACGCTATCTGAAATAGGAGCGACGTAAGTTGAACAAATGTGACACTATTACGCTGCATTCTTATATTAACCATAATATAAAATGATCTAATCGGGTCTCTGTTTGCCCTAACCTAGAAGTTTAATAGTGCATTTTACTCGCCATTCCATGCGCTTTGAGATGCCGCTTAGCCCAATACGCTATCTGAAATATGAGCGACGTAAATTGAACAAATGTGATAGAATTTCGCTGAATTCTTATATTAACCTCAATGTTAAATGATCTAATCGGGTCTCTGTTCGCCCTACCCTAGAAGTTTAATAGTGCATTTCACTCGCTATTCCACGCGCTTTAAGATGCCGGCTAGCCCAGTAGGCTATCTGAAATAGGAGTGACGTAAATTGATCAAATGTGATAGAATTACGCTTAATTCTTATATTAACCGTAATATAAAATGATCTAATCGGGTCTCTCTTTGCATTACCCTAGAAGTTTAATAGTGCATTTTACTCGCCATTTCATGGGCATTGAGATGCCGCATAGCCTAATACGCTATCTGAAATAGGAGCGACGTAAATTGAACAAATGTGATAGAATTTCGTTGAATTCTTAAATTAACCATAATATACAATGATCTAATCGGGTCTCTGTTCGCCCTAGCCTAGAAGTTTAATAGTGCATTTTACCCGCCATTTCATGCGCTTTGAGATGCCGCTTAGCCCAATACGCTATCTGAAATAGGAGCGACGTAAATTGAACAAATGTGATAGAATTTCGCTGAATTCTTTAATTAACTATAATATAAAATTATCTAATCGGGTCTCTGTTCGCCCTACCCTAGAAGCTTAATAGTGCATTTCACTCGTCATTTCATGCGCTTTCAGATGCCGCTTAGCCCAATACACTATCTGAAATAGGAGCGACGTAAATTTAACAAATGTGATAGAATTTCGCTGAATTCTTTTATTAACCATAATGTAATATGATCTAATCGGGTCTCTGATTGCCCTATCATAGAAGTTTAATATTGCATTTTACTCGCCCTTCCACGCGCTTTATGATGCCGCCTAGCCCAGTACGCTATCTGAAATAGGAACGACGTAAATTGAACAAATGTGATAGAATTTCGCTGAATTCTTATATTAACCGTAATATAAAATGATCTAATCGGGTCTCTGTTTGCCCTACCCTAGATGTTTAGTAGTGCATTTTACTCGCCCTTCCACGCGCTTTAAGATGCCGCCTAGCCCAGTACGCTATCTGAAATAGGAGCGACGTAAGTTGAACGAACGTGATAGAATTACGCTGAATTCTTATATTAACCGTAATATAAAATGATCTAATCGGGTATCTGTTTGGCTTACCCTAGAAGTTTAATAGTGCATTTTACTCGCCATTTCATGCGCTTTCAGATGCCGCTTAGCCCAATACGCTATCTTTAATAGGAGCGACGTAAATTGAACAAATGTGATAGAATTACGCTGAATTCTTATATTAACCGTAATATAAAATGATCTAATCGGGTATCTGTTTGCCTTACCCTAGAAGTTTAATAGTGCATTTTACTCGCCATTTCATGCGCTTTCAGATGCCGCTTAGCCCAATACGCTATCTTTAATAGGAGCGACGTAAATTGAACAAATGTGATAGAATTATGCTGAATTCTTAAATTGACCGTAATATAAAATGATCTAATCGGGTCTCTGTTTGCCCTACCCTAGAAGTTTAATATTGCATTTCACTCGCCATTTCATGCGCTTTGAGGTGCCGCTTAGCCCAATATGCTATCTGAAATAGGAGCGACGTAAATTGAACAAATGTGATACAATTTCCCTGAAATCTTATATAAAACAAAATATAAAATGATCTAATCGGGTGTCTGATTGTCCTATCATGGAAGATTAGTAGTGCATTTTACTCACCCTTCCACGCGCTTTAAGATGCCGCCTAGCCCAGTACGATATCTGAAATAGGAGCGACATAAATTGAACAAATGTGATAGAATTTTGCTGAATTCTTAAATCAACCATAATATAAAATGATCTAATCGGGTCACTGTTTGCCCTACCCTAGAAGTTTAGTAGTGCATTTTACTCGCCCTTCCACGCGCTTTAAGATGCCGCCTAGCCCTGTACGCTATCTGAAATAGGAGCGACGTAAATTGAACAAATGTGATAGAATTTCGCTGAATTCTTATATTAACCAAAATATAAAATGATCTAATCGGGTCTCTGTTTGCCCTACCCTAGAAGTTTAATACTGCATTTTACTCGTCATTTCATGCGCTTTGAGATGCCGCTTAGCCCAATAAGCTATCTGAAATAGGAGCGACGTAAATTGAACAAGTGTGACAGAATTTCCCTGAAATCTTATATTAAACAAAATATAAAATGATCTAATCGGGTCTCTGATTGGCCTATCATGGAAGATTAGTAGTGCATTTTACTCACCCTTCCACGCGCTTTAAGATGCCGCCTAGCCCAGTACGCTATCTGAAATAGGAGCGACATAAATTGAACAAATGTGATAGAATTTTGCTGAATTCTTAAATTAACCATAATATAAAATGATCTTATCGGGTCTCTGTTTGCCCTACCCTAGAAGTTTAATAGTGCATTTTACTCCACATTTCTTGCGCTTTGAGGTGCCGCTTAGCCCAATACGCTATCTGAAATATCAGCGACGTAAATTGAACAAATGTGAGAGAATTTCGCTGAATTCTTATATTAACCAAAATATAAAATGATGTAATCGGGTCTCTGATTGCCCGATCATAGAAGTTTAGTAGTGCATTATACTCGCCCTTCCACGCGCTTTGAGATTCCGCCTAGCCCAGTACGCTATCTGAAATAGGAGCGACGTAAGTTGAACAAATGTGATAGAATTACGCTGAATTCTTATATTAACCGTAATATAAAATGATCTAATCGGGTCTCTGTTTGCCCTACCCTAGAAGTTTAATAGTGCATTTTACTCGTCATTTCATGCGCTTTGAGATGTCGCATAGCCCAATACGCTATCTGAAATAGGAACGACGTAAAGTGAACAAATGTGATAGAATTTTTCTGAATTCTTAAATTAACCATAATATAAAATGATCTAATCGGGTCTCTGTTTGCCCTACCCTTGAAGTTTAATAGTGCATTTTACTCGCCATTCCACGCGCTTTAAGATGCCGCCTAGCCCAGTACGCTATCTGAAAGAGGAGCGACGTAAGTTGATCAAATGTGATAGAATTACGCTGAATTCTTATATTAACCGTAATATAAAATGATCTAATCGGGTCTCTGTTTGCCTTATCCTAGAAGTTTAATAGTGCATGTTACTCGCCATTTCATGCGCATTGAGATGCCGCTTAGCCCAATACGCTATCTGAAATAGGAGCGACGTAAATTGAACAAATGTGATAGAATTTCGCTGAATTCTTATATTAACCGTAATATAAAATGATCTATTCGGGTTTCTGTTCGCCCTACCCCAGAAGTTTAATAGAGCATTTCACTCGTCAATCCATGCCCTTTGAGATGCCGCTTAGCCCAATACGCTATCTGAAATAGGAGCGACGTAAATTGAACAAATGTGATAGAATTTCGCTGAATTCTTATATTAACCAAAATACAAAATGATCTAATCGGGTCTCTGATTGCCCTATCATAGAAGTTTAATAGTGCATTTTATTCGCCATTCTACGCGCTTTAAGATGCCGCCTAGCCCAGTACGCTATCTGAAATAGGAGCTACGTAAGTTGAACAAATGTGACAGAATTACGCTGAATTCTTATATTAACCTTAATGTAAAATGATCTAATCTGGTCTCTGTTCGCCCTACCCTAGAAGTTTAATAGTGCATTTCAGTCCTCATTTCATGAGCTTTGAGATGCCGCTTAGCCCAATAAGCTATCTGAAATAGGAGCGACGTAAATTGAATAAATGTGATAGAATTTCGCTGAATTCTTATATTAACCAAAATATAAAATGATCTAATCGGGTCTCTTATTGCCCTATCATAGAAGTTTCATAGTGCATTTTACTGGCCCTTCCACGCGCTTTAAGATGCCGCCTAGCCCAGTACGCTATCTCAAGCAGGTGCGGCGTAAATTGAACAAATGTGATAGAATTACTCTTAATTCTTATATTAACCGTAATATAAAATGATCTAATCGGGTCTCTCTTTGCATTACCCTAGAAGTTTAATAGTGCATTTTACTCGCCATTTCATGGGCATTGAGATGCCGCTTAGCCCAATACGCTATCTGAAATATGAGCGACGTAAATTGAACAAATGTGATAGAATTTCGCTGAATTCTTATATTAACCTTAATGTTAAATGATCTAATCGGGTCTCTGTTCGCCCTAGCCTAGAAGTTTAATAGTGCATTTTACCCGCCATTTCATGCGCTTTGAGATGCCGCTTAGCCCAATACGCTATCTGAAATAGGAGCGACGTAAATTGAACAAATGTGATAGAATTTCGCTGAATTCTTTAATTAACTATAATATAAAATTATCTAATCGGGTCTCTGTTCGCCCTACCCTAGAAGCTTAATAGTGCATTTCACTCGTCATTTCATGCGCTTTCAGATGCCGCTTAGCCCAATACACTATCTGAAATAGGAGCGACGTAAATTTAACAAATGTGATAGAATTTCGCTGAATTCTTTTATTAACCATAATGTAATATGATCTAATCGGGTCTCTGATTGCCCTATCATAGAAGTTTAATATTGCATTTTACTCGCCATTCCGCACGCTTTAAGATGCCGCCTAGCCCAGTACGCTATCTGAAATAGGAACGACGTAAATTGAACAAATGTGACAGAATTTTGCTAAATTCTTAAATTAACCATAATACAAAATGATCTAATCGGGTCTCTGTTCGCCCTACCCTAGAAGTTTAATATTGCATTTCACTCGCTATTCCACGCGCTTTAAGATGCCGGCTAGCCCAGTAGGCTATCTGAAATAGGAGTGACGTAAATTGAACAAATGTGATAGAATTACGCTTAATTCTTATATTAGCCGTAATATAAAATGATCTAATCGGGTCTCTCTTTGCATTACCCTAGAAGTTTAATAGTGCATTTTACTCGCCATTTCATGGGCATTGAGATGCCGCTTAGCCTAATACGCTATCTGAAATAGGAGCGACGTAAATTGAACAAATGTGATAGAATTTCGTTGAATTCTTAAATTAACCATAATATACAATGATCTAATCGGGTCTCTGTTCGCCCTAGCCTAGAAGTTTAATAGTGCATTTTACCCGCCATTTCATGCGCTTTGAGATGCCGCTTAGCCCAATACGCTATCTGAAATAGGAGCGACGTAAATTGAACAAATGTGATAGAATTTCGCTGAATTCTTAAATTAACCATAATACAAAATGATCTAATCGGGTCTCTGTTTGCCGTACCCTAGAAGTATAATAGTGCATTTTACTCGACATTTCATGCGCTTTAAGATGCCGCCTAGCCCAGTACGCTATCTGAAATAGGAGCGACGTAAATTGAACAAATGTGACAGAATTTCGCTGAATCCTTATATTAACCAAAATGTAAAATGATCTGATCGGGTCTCTTATTGCCCTATCATAGAAGTTTCATAGTGCATTTTACTCGCCCTTCCACGCGCTTTAAGATGCCGTCTAGCCCAGTACGCTATCTGAAATAGGAGCGGCGTAAGTTGAACAAATGTGATACTATTACGCTGAATTCTTATATTATCCATAATATAAAATGATATAATCGGGTCTGTGCTTGCGTTACCCTAGAAGTTTAATAGTGCATTTTACCCGCCATTTCATGCGCTTTGAGATGCCGCTCAGCCCAATACGCTATCTGAAATAGGAGCGACGTAAATTGAACAAATGTGATAGAATTTCGCTGAATTCTTTAATTAACTATAATATAAAATTATCTAATCGGGTCTCTGTTCGCCCTACCCTAGAAGCTTAATAGTGCAGTTCACTCGTCATTTCATGCGCTTTCAGATGCCGCTTAGCCCAATACACTATCTGAAATAGGAGCGACGTAAATTGAACAAATGTGATAGAATTTCGCTGAATTCTTATA